>SEYY01001062.1:0-77023 GCA_009176605.1 Armadillidium nasatum
AATTAATGTTTTATTTATATAATATAGGTTTAAAGTTCTGATATGATGATATAATATTTCGCAAGTTGAATTTGGCGGAAAGGCGTGGATAAAGCTTGCGCATGCGTGACCTTGCAAGCGTCCTCGTCAGCTGAGACCAAAGAGAAAGAAAGACCTTATCGTCTGCTCACTGCTCAGTTCTACCACCGGTGTGTAAGTCTTAAGTTGTTTTGTTGGCACTCATTAAAATGGCAACCCCACAAAGTGATTTAGATAAAAGGAAGCAAATATCAGTTCGAGGAATAGCACAAGTAGAAAACGTAGCAAACGTTAAAAAGACATTTAATCGACATCTTCATTACACTTTAGTAAAAGATAGAAATGTCTCTACTCCGAGAGATTATTACTTCGCTCTTGCCCATACCGTCAGAGATCATTTGGTATCTAGGTGGATAAGGACTCAGCAACACTATTATGAAAAGGATCCTAAGGTATTAATTAATTAAATGTTTAACAATCTCATTTCGTATACTGTACATTTTTATCATCTTTCATATATTCAAATATGGTAGATTAGAGCAGCACACACGCACACAACCATAAATTAGCGATTAACACACACACACACACACACACACACACACACACACACACACACACACACACACACACACACATATATATATATATTATATATATATATATATATATATATATATATATATATATATATATATATATATATATATATATATATATATATATATTATATATGGCCAGACTTCACTTTGATATCCATAAATTTACAAAATAATAATAATAATAATAATAATAATAATAATAAGACCAGAATTTTCGTCAATTATCGTACACAAACATTTTTTTTTTTTTAAACTTATTTTCACATCTTTCATAATTTTCTTTATATATATAAGGTCAGCAACCTCTCTATGGTACAATATGGATTGTTAAATCAGCTCTTTCCAATTACACTCCCAAACGCGCCTCGTGCACACACACTGCATATATATATATATATAATATATATTATATATATATATATATATATATATATATATATTATATATATATATATATATATATATTGAAGTAACTAAAGATTTTCTGGGGTGGGGGGATGCAGTGACTCTGAGGTATAATTAGTTTATGACTTTTTTTTTATTCATATATATATATATATATATATATATATATATATATATATATATATATTATAATATAAATATATATATATATAATATATATATAATTTATATATATATATGTCGTTTTCAATGCCTCAAAAACCCTTCTCCATCTCTCTACTCGCAAATCTTCCACACAACTAGATATCTTCTTCGAAAACACACACACACACACACACACACATTTTATTATATATATATATATATATATATATATATATATATATATATATATATATATATATATATATATATATATATATATATATATCCTTAACGGAAAGATTTGGAAATATCTCAATGCTTCTCTTATCTCTGATCGTCAGTTTTGCTTTCGTAAAAAACGTTCTACTTGTGATCTTCTTTCTCTTCACTATGACTCTTAGTCCTCCGCTCTTCGGCATTTCGGAGAATCTTTTGTTGTCGCGCTGGACATATCGAAAACGTTCGGTAGAGTCTGGCGCAAAGTTTTGATTTCTAAACTCCCCTCTTTCGAAATTGATCCCTCTCTCTTGTCGTTCTATAGTAGCTGTTGTAGACGCCACCGTTCATCCTATAAAATCTATTAATAGTGATATTCCTCAAGGATCTGTCCTATCCCCAACACTTTTTCTGCTTTTCATCTCTTATTCACTCCTATGCCGATGACCACTCTTCATTACTCTTTTCAGTTTGAAGGGCGCCCCTCCCAACAATAGTCAATAGACGCAAGGAGGGTAGCCTTGGAGCAACTAACCTCTGATCTATCTCGCATTTCAAATTGGGGCAGAGATAACATGGTCGTTTTCAATGCCTCAAAACTCAATTCCTCCTTCTCTCTACTCGACACAGTCTTCCGCACAACTATGATATCTTCTTCGAAAACGCACTACTCAAACCTTCACCTCTCCTTAATATTCTTTGTGTTTCTTTTTCTCGTGATCGTTCTTGGAAAAATCACATTAATTCTCTTCTAAAGCTTTGTTAGGTGTTTTGAGGAGCCTTGACTTCTTCACCCACTCCAGTTGCTGTGGAGTACGCCTCACACATCTGGGATGGTTCCACTCATACAGCTCTCCTTGAAAAGGTGGAGTCTAGGGCTTTTCGCCTTATCAATTCTAACTCTCACTAATTCTGACCAATCTCTTTCTGCCCGTCGAATTGTTGCGTCACTTTCTCTATACTATCGCCATTACAACGGACACTGCTCTTCCGAACTCTCGTCGCATACCTCTCCTTGAGAGCTCGTGCGACACGTCTTTCTTCACAGTCTCATCCTTTCTCTGTATAACTCTCTGACTCCAGACGTAACTGCAATACTCAAACTTACATGTACTCTACTGGTAAAGTTCGGAACTTACTCCCTTCTTCTATTTTTCCAAAATAAGCCAAATATGAATTGAATTAATAGTTGGAATTGTAACCGGCAGATATACTACTGTATTAGGTTTTTCATTCATTTTATAACCAGGAGGAACATCAGGAAAGAAACTATACAAAACTGGTTCTTGCACTCCATTAAGATATGAACCTTCTATAATATCGCAATTAACTAAAATAGAATTTACTGATAAAATATCAACAATGTTTTCGCCTTCATGTTCACCAATTCCTTCAATGATACCCCATCTAAATCCTAAAAGTTTATTCAATGACTGATTATGATTAAAGTTTATTTTAAGATTAGATTTCTCTATATGAATAATACATTTCATAGTGATATTGTTCGCTTTAATGTTAAATGCTTCTGAATGCTTATTTTTATCAAGTTGTTTTTGAATGTAATCATTAATCGTTTGAATCTCATAAGCACCTGTTGGAAATATTATTTCAAATATTTTATCACTATATTCATATACGAATTTATTATTTAATTCATCGATATTTGGTACTGAATGGTACATATCTATATTTAATAACGCTATTTCATGTATTTTATCCTTATTTAATTTTAAAGAAGGGTAAAAATTATATTTGAAATCAGATGTATTACTAGATAAAACAATGCTCATTTATTATAGAGAAAAAAAGTGTTTAAAGATTCTATTAAATCTTTATCAAATATTCTTAATCTTAAAAGTTCATCATTAATAGCTTGTAATCTCATTAAAAACGTTAGTATTACCCGATTTAATTTCTGAAAATAATATTCTATGTCTATTAACAAGCTCATTAGGATCTGAAGGTAAAAATTTGAAACTCGTACCTTGCTTTTCGAAGTAGTCCTTTATATCTACTACGCTACTTCTTCTCGGTGTTCTTGTTCTCTGACGTATTTCTGATGTTGTTTTTATATCTTCGAATAATTTATATTCATTATATATTGGTTTAATGAAATTCTCATATTTTCCACCTCTGTGGGATTTAATAGTTCCATCGTCTTTAAGAAACGCATTATTTTGAATCAATATTTTCATATAAGCATCTTAATCATTTTTAGAAACTTCTCCAGGATTTTTCATCATTAGGAGTTTCCATAGATTTTCAGTATCTATATATTGATGACCATCAATAATTAAATTATTACCAGCAATTTTAACTATTTTATTACCTAATTTAAAATCGACACTTCCTTCAATCGGTTTAATGCCATATGCGTTATCATATTTATTATAAGACGACATTGTTTTCAAATACTTATCAGATATCTTTCCTAAGCTCAATGTATCATACTAAGATGTAAATGTGTAAACGTTTTGATGATTTAACCAGTCCTTAACTATCTTAGAAGATAACCCGCTTTTTCGTACTAAATCATTAATTCCTGAGTATCCAGTTTTGGATTGTAGTATAATTCTCTCAATTTATCAGAGCCCGATTTCGTGAGCTCAGCTTTACGTTTTTTGATAAACCCATTCCAAATCTTGATTTCATTCCCATGACACCTGTTACTAATCTTGCATCTTTTCTAACGTACTCTGGTTCATTATTATCTAAAGCAATTTCACTAGCTTGTCTTGCTAATAAATCATCCGCTGCATTTCTATCTTTGGTAGATTTATTTTTAAAATAATTTATATCATGTTGTTTACAGGCCTTATCTAAACTATTGATACCTTTATATCTTTCTTTTAACCTTTTCTGTACTTTCGTTCCTGGACCGCAATACGAATATTTCCCAGTGTTATTAAACGATCCGTTTTCAATATTTTCCGATGGAACGTTATTAGGTAAATTTAAATGCATCTCTGGTAAAGGAAGTTTCCTTAACATAGAATTTAATAACCCTGAACCTGTTTTAGTTTTTAAAAATAATTTCAATTCATCAATATATTTTTGATTTTCAAGGGTTAAGTTTATTGAATTAGTTCAAGTTTTTTTTATATGAGCTTTTCGAGTTGTATTGTAGTTTATACATTTATTTAAGAGGAAAAAACTTTTTAGGAATATATTTGATTGAAATTTGCTTGGTATTTTCCTTCTGTCGGTGGTAAATTTTTATTTATTACAACATAGCTGAATGGCTTCTTTCCAGACTGTGTTACAGTACTCTCGAAATTCTTCCCACTCCATATCTTTTGAGATGAAATCATTGTATATATGTATTATATCTTTTTTAGGTAGTGAAAACAATATAAATACATTAGCGTTGGATCGTATTGTTTGACGAGGAAGTTTAAAATAATTTTGACTTATGTAAATAGAGCTCGTATTATTATGTCTTCCTCTCGTATAATAATCTTCAGCTTTACTTTGATTTGAATCATTCATTATATCATCAAATACAAATAAATTTTTATTATTATTGTTAACATCCTTTGGGTCTAGAATTTCGGAAGAATCTTCATAATATTCTACCTTATATTTTGATTTTTTATTCTTTTTAGGTAGATTTCTAATAAATGAATCGATATCACCTCTTCCTTTTCCCAATAATTCAAGAATTTCGTTTTTACCATATCTTTATCAAATCCTGATTTTATTAATTTATATTCTGGACTGGTGTAAAGACTTTCCATAAACAAATAAATTATTATAATCTAACCACTTATCCATAAGTAACATTCTTAGTAGTAAATTAGTTTTACCATATCCACTACATAAAAAAATAACTCTAATGTTATCTGGATCTCACAAGTACCATGAACATAAAGGCCCGCTCTTCAAAAAATTATCCATAAACAACTAGATATGCTTATTCTCACAATGACTATTCACATTTTCAAAGTTATAAATGGAATGGCAAATAAACTTCTAACAAATTTATGAATGAATAACCAAAATGTAAGAAGACCAAATCTGCGCAACACAAACTCACGTACACTAGGCAAAAACAAAGTACACTCTAGCCAAATCTCGTACAGTTCTATCGTACAAGGCATTGAACAATGGAATGAACTTCCAAAAAACTTACAAGAATCAGCAACACTTCCCACATTTCGTAAATATGTTAGACCATTTGCTTTCAAAATAATAAAGAAGGTACCCCATTAACCAAACTCACCACACTTATTCTCAACTTTACCAATACTGCTTTAATTATTATTATTATTATTATTATTATTATTATTATTATTATTATTATTATTATTATTATTATTATTATTATTATTATATTACTATTATTTGTTATCTTCATTATTGTAATAACTATTAGTTTCAAGGTATTTTAATGTTATTTTTGTTAGTCATTACTTTTTACTGTAATTTTGATTATTATCTTTAAGAAGGTACTTTAGGTTAAGATTATGAATTTAAAATTAAAATTAAGTATCCAATGTTTGTTTCTCAGTTATAAATTTCATTTTAATAATTATTGATATTAATTTTGTATTAATTTATTGGGCTCAAAGAACGAATTCGTTTGTCAAGAAGCCAATTTCAGTTTTGTATTAATACATATAAAGTACACGATTTTTGTTTGTACAACTTTGTAACTGGAAAAATGAATAAAGATTAAATAACATTGAATAGCAAATGAATGGTGGATGAACTTTTGTCTTTAATTAAACTCTGTCCTATAGCTCGCTTGTGAGTGGTGGTGATATAATTTTTTCAATTATAAAACTAATATTAATAAAATAGTAGATGACAACGTTTTTTACCTAATGGTATTTGGATCTATTTTTTGCTTAAAACTTGCAAATAGTTCGATATTAATTTCTTAGTATTTTTTTTTCATATTTTGTAATTGTTTACAATTGTATGGCATGAATTTAATTGAAAATTCAGTGGTCTGATATATTAAATCAGTTTTCTGGGGTAATTAATAAAAATTTGTTTCTATTTGCAGTGTATGAATTTAAATATTCACTGCAACGTTAAGAAAGGAGTTGTAAACCTTTAAGAAATAATTAATTACACTCACACTTGTTTATTATCGTTTAAAAGTGTTTGTATAAATAAACCATTCTAGTATTACGAGGTCAAAAAGGTTATGCTTTCTCACAACGTTGAATGCATCACAACCTTTTTTTTTTGGGAAGGGCATAACAAGGGCATAGCAAAAGCGTAAGTGAATCTTTTTGGCACACGTTTATTTAGAAGAATTTTTAATTAATGTTTCAATTCAAAGCGGTTAAAATCATAGTTTATAGGCGAGACACTAGCTATGCACAAATTTATTAATGCTTGCCATAAATGAGTTCACTAATTCCATTATTACACTACAAACACACACACACACTCTAATATATATATATATATATATATATATATATATATATATATATATATATATATATATATATATATATATATATATATATATATATATATATATATATATATATATATTGAAAAGATGTATGAAAATGGAAGTCAAAGAAACATTCTCTGAGGTTCAAACCGTCGTAACCGCACGAAAATCAACTCTGTAGTCTTGTCCTCTAGACTGAGTTTTGAACAACGTCTCTCTACTCTCTCAACCTTTGTCTTTGCGACCCTCGAAAAAAAATAAAACTTCAATTTACTCTAATAACTTCTTATGCCTGGCAGGTGTCAATTTCAAGCGAACCTATTGGGATATTTATCGTACTGTTGATTAATAAATGTTTTGCCTGGCATGTGTCAAATTCCAAAGTGATGATAAAAATATTTATCATACGGTTGTTTAATAAATTAAAAATATTCACGACAATTATTTTAAGAATTTTTTTTATTACTAATTCATATTTTTTTAAAAAAAGTTCGAATTTTTGCTGTTTAATCTTTGTTTACATTTTAATGTAAACAAAGATTATGAAAAGATTTGAAAAGATTGTTTCGTACACTAAGACTTTTAGTGACCCACTACTATCCCCCCCTCCCCTTGCTCTAGAGTCGAGAACATCCCGGTGATCAACGAATAAGGTTATGGACAGTAAGCTTGTGCGAAAGAAAGCCGGTTCGAATCTCTGGTAGGTAGAGCACGATCCTTTGTCTTCCATTTTCATATAAATCTTTTCAGCTCTTTATTATATCTTGAGCTTTTAGCATATATATATATATATATATATATATATATATATATATATATATATATATATATATATATATATATATATATATATATATATATATATATATATATATATATATATATATATATATAT
This sequence comes from Armadillidium nasatum, assembly GCA_009176605.1. Taxonomy (NCBI): domain Eukaryota; kingdom Metazoa; phylum Arthropoda; class Malacostraca; order Isopoda; family Armadillidiidae; genus Armadillidium; species Armadillidium nasatum. The sequence goes on from SEYY01001062.1 coordinate 7,697, forward strand.
ATATATATATATGATGGATCGGATGTCATATTTTATCATTTGCGGATGAGGATATAGAATTTCCGTCAAGTTCGGATCGGATGCGGATGTTGAATTTTCGAAAGTGCGGATGCGGATGTTAATTTGATGGGGATGGGAATACGTATGCCATCAATAATATATATATATATATATATATATATATATATATATATATATATATATATATATATATATATATATATATATATATATATATATATATATATATTATATAAATCACCTCTGGTGGGCAAAGGCCAGAGACCTACTACAATTCCAACAGAGTTAGGGGAAAAAACGAAGAATGGTCAAATTAAAGGCCGACGTGACCTGATACACGACGTTTGAAGGTGTGTAAGGTATAGGAAGTTGGAAAAATAGAAGAAGGGAGTGTGCTCCAGACTTTACGGGTAGAGTACATGTAGGACAGAGCATAGTGGTTAAGTCTGGGGTCAGAGAGTTGGACAGAGAAAGGATGAGACTGTGTAGAAAGTCGAGTCGCACGAGCCCTTCTCAGTGGAGGAGGTATGCGACGAGAGAGTTCATAAGAGCAGTGTCCATTGTAATAGCGATAGTATAGAGAGAGTGACGCAACAATTCGACGGGCAGAAAGAGATTGAAGAGAGTTAGTAAGAGCAGGAGAGTTGATGAGACGAAATGCCCTAGACTCCACCTTCTTTAGGAGAGCTGTATGTGTGGAACCACCCCAGATGTGCGAAGCATACTCCATACAGGGGCGAACAACACCCCTATACAGAGCAAGCAACTGGGGTGGAGTGAAGAAATTCTGAAGGCGCCTCAGAACACCTAACCTCTTAGAAGCTTGTTTAGAAAGAGAGGTAATGTGATCTTTCCAAGAAAGATCACGAGAAAAGGAAACACCGAGAATATTAAGAACAGAAGAAGGTTTGAGTTGAGTGTTTTCGAAGAAGATATCATAGTTGTGTGGAAGATTGTGTCGAGTAGTGAGATGGAGGAATTGAGTTTTAGTGGCATTGAAAACAACCATGTTGTCTCTGCCCCAATTAGAAATACGAGATAGATCAGAGGTCAGCTGCTCCAAGGCAACCTTCCTTGCATCTAGTAACTGTTGTTGAGAGGGGTGCCTTTCAAATTGAAAAGAGTAATGAAGGGTGGAATCATCAGCATAGGAGTGGATAGAAGATGAAGTAACCGAGAGAAGGTCATTATTAAAAAGTAGAAAAAGTGTTGGAGATAGAACAGATCCTTGAGGAACACCACTATTAATAGATTTAAAGGAAGAACGGTGGCCGTCTACAACAGCTGCTATAGAACGACCGGAAAGGAAATCAGAGAGAAGGTCACAGAGAGAAGGATAGATTCCGAAAGAGGGAAGTTTGGAAATCAAAGCTTTGTGCCAGACTCTATCGAAAGCTTTCGATATGTCTAGTGCAACAGCAAAAGATTCACCGAAATGCCGAAGAGCGGAGGACCAAGAGTCAGAGAGAAGGGAAAGGAGATCACCAGTAGAGCGTTTCTTACGAAAGCCATACTGGCGATCAGAGATAAGATTAGAAGAATTGAGATGTTTCCAAATCTTCCTGTTAATTATAGATTCGAAAACTTTAGAAAGAACGGAGGTTAAAGGAAATGGGACGATAGTTAGAGGGTTGAGAGGGTCTCCCTTCTTCGGCACAGGCTGAATGAGCGCACGTTTCCAGCAAAAAGGGAAGGTTGAAGTAGAAAGACATAGACGAAAAAGTTTACCAAGGCAGGGTGCAAGCTCGGAAGCACAAGTTTTGAGAACCACAAGAGGAATACCGTCAGGACCGTACGCCTTCTTAGTATTAAGCTCAGAGAGAACAGAAATAACGTGTTTAGAAGAAATTATAATTTTAGGCATAAATGAGTTGGAGGGGTTGAAGGAGAAGGAACAGCTCCGGAATCGTCTAAGGTTGAATTAGAAGCAAAAGTTTGAGCGAAGAGTTCAGCTTTAGAGGAAGGCAAAACGGCAGTTGTACCGTCGGAAGATACTAGAGGAGGGAAAGAGGAAGAAGCAAAGTTAGAGTTGACATTTTTTGCAAAATGCCAGAAAGGGTGTGAGGAAGCAGAAGTTGTTATTGTTGCATTTTAAGCGGAGAAAGGAGTTTTTAGTATTACGGAGAATAGATTTTGCACGATTCCGGGATGAAATATAAGTTGCATGAGTTTCTGGAGTTTGAAGACGACGGTAATTCCTGAAGGCAGCATCCCTGTGGCGGATAGCACGAGAACAAGCAGAGTTAAACCAAGGTTTGTTAGGTTTAGTAGAAGGGAAAGAATATGGAATGTACGCCTCCATGCCAGAGAGAATCACGTCGGTTACGTGCTCTGCACACTCAGAGGGACCCCTCCCACGGAAACAGTAATCATTCCATGGAAAATCAGAGAAGTACAACCGCAAGTCAGACCAGTTAGTGGCACCGAAATGCCAGAAACGTCTCCTCGCCGAAGGCGGGGGCCGTTCTTGCGGAAGATTTGAAGAGATCGGACAAGATACAGAGATAAGAAGGTGATCGGATGAACCCAGAGGAGGAAAGAGTTTAACAGTGTAAGGAGAAGGATAAGAAGTTAGGAAAAGATCAAGTATGTTGGGTTCATCACCAAGGCGATCAGGGATACGGGTAGGGAGATGCACCAAACTGCTCAAGGTTTTTCTGGATAGAAAATTGGAAGGCGAGTTCACCAGCTGGATCGTGAGAACTAGATGAAAGCCATTGGCGGTGGTGAACATTGAAATCACCTAATATGATGATTTCGGAGAAAGGAGAAGAAGAAAGAATGTGTTCTATTTTGGAGTTAAGATAGTCGAAGAATATATGTATATATATATATATATATATATATATATATATATATATATATATATATATATATATATATATATATATATATATATATATATAGTAGGGGGCCCTTTTGCCGACGGGCACAGTGCCAGTGCCAAATGAGGGAGAAATTGGTGAGGTATTTTTAATCATATTAATCGGATTTTCTGATAATTGGATATTCCGATAATTAATCCCTTAACCCCACCCATTTTTTAATTTTTAATTCTTTAATCCCTTAAGCCCCGCCCCTTTTTCCTTTGTACGGTGCCGTCAGGCAAGTGCCATTCCTTATTTGGCACTCATGTCTCAAGCAATAGTGTCAGGGCCTAACTCATGCTCTTTGCTGAGTGCCATTTCTAGCTTTTTCTAGCAACTTCATGCCCACTTGGCATGAGGGAGTGCCAGGGCCAGAGACAGATGGTACTGACGGTTGAGGAGAGTGCCAGTACCAGCGACAACTGGCACTGAGAGTAAAGCGTCATCCGGCACCACATTCGGCAGCTTCCGGCATTATCCGGCAACATTCCAGAACATCTGATGCATCATTGGCTACAACCGGACACATCCACCAAATACTTCTATTTTGTTCCGATTTTCGTATGATTAGTTAATAATGTTGCTTTAATATGGTAACTTACTCTCCTATTCTCTGCGAACATGTGTAAAATCTCTGTATGGTGGTTCAAGATGATATCTATGCACGTTGCGGAACCCCTCGAGTGAGAAATATGTATAAATTTGTTACCTTACTTTTGAAATAAGTTCACGAAGAGAAATGTTTACTCTGTTTGTATGGTATTAAACATGGTGAATAATGAATTTGAGATAATGCTTATGACACTTATGAGATTCATGCGAAAATTTAAAAATCTGCAATATTTTTGTCTATCTGAAAGAAAAAAATACGATGACTGTGCTGAAAAACACTCGATCTGAAAATATACTTGTGAAACTATATGGTGAAGAAAAGATCTACGGATAATGATATCCAAGTGTACATTCAAAATGGCTGAAACCACGAGATTAAGATGGCGGAGACCACGTGAACAGAAATTTAAGATGGTAGATCGATGACGTCATAGCGTTATGGTGAACGTGTGTGTGCGTGCGGGCCTGTGTGCGGGCGTGTGAGGAGTAGAGGAGCACTTATAAACTTTACTTGATTTAGTGTATTGACTTCAAAAATAACGATAAATTTTTAATGAGTAAAATTGTTTTTGAAAAGATTCTACAATTTTTAAGAGAAATAAAATAATTCATTATTAAAAACTCTGAAAATAAATTTAAACTTATATCTTAAAACAAATATAGAGATTGTAACATGAAATAGAAATAAAAGTTATAGCTGAAAGAAATATAGAAAATGTAATTTGTAATTAGTTTTAAAATATTTTAAGAAGTTATCGTTTGAAAAGAAACAAAAAATGTAATATAGAATAAGGTTATAAATAATAGTTTGAAGAAAACGGAATGAATATCCAAGAACGTGTGTATTGCATCATGGGGTTATTAAAGAAATAGGGCCATGAAGTGATAATTATATGATGCAATATTAATGAAGTGATGTCTTCACTCGTATAAAAACGATATTAAGGTAATAATTTATTATTTCAAAAGAATTTTTTTATAAATACATTAAATATTGTTTTAGAACAACGTTGTGGAAATTAAACATTTTGGTCAGGTACGATAAACACGTTATACGGTAAATGTAAATGAGACTGACCAAAAACATGAAATATCAGGAATTATTGAGTTAGGTCGTGATCAGTCACATGGTTATGACTTCATTGACACATGGTCTCCTTTAGAACTTTGGTAATAGTTAGTTAAAGTAAATAAGTATGTAAATGTAGTGAGTCAAAAACAGGAAATATCAGGAATTGATTAGATAAAATGCAAAAAACACAAAAAAAAAAAACACGTGACTATGACGTCATAGACTCACGATTATTTTTTGCTTACTTTTAGTAAATATAAAGGCATGTTAAATATTGGGAAAAAAATAAATCAATGACATTACTTAGTTAAGAAAAATAAAATAGTTCCATGATTTGTAATTCAGGTCAGGACTTGAAAGCAATAAGCTCAAAGAAAAGATATAACGTCACATGAATTCATGGTCGTGATAATAAAATCATATGATTATATTAACTCGAATACAAAGTAATAAAGAAAATGTATGACGTTATAATATTTGCATTCGTATTTGAAAATGTGATGTTAGATATTAGTAAATATATAGTGTTTCCTGATTTTACTAAACGTGGATAACTGCTAATATTCAGAAATGCCTCTAAAATTTTTAATTTAAATACTGTGCATATGTAATGTGAAAGCATGATTTTATATATATCATCATGAGATATGAAGAATATGAAGTTTTAGTGCGACATCACAGGTACGAATTAGATACAGATACTCTGAGTATACGAATATAATTTACTATGAGAAAAAATATACATGTTGATTTACTATTTTATTTATGGTTACACGTATCATTCCCTGTTTTGAAATTTCTCACGAAGTATGTATATACTTCTGAATGAATAAAATAATTTTGTTACAAATATTTAATAAGGGGACATGTGATGCTATCCATGATGAAAGTAGTTGATGATTTAGATCTTGACATATGTTGGTGAGTACAATATCAAGTGATGATGATTTCATAAAAGAAGGAAAATAAGATGGATGCGATGAAGAGGGTATGTGTTTAGAATTTCGAGAATGATTTATAAACAGGAAATTTCAAGATCTGGGTATTGGTTGGCTACGAAGCAAATATCATCCAAGTGGTTATGACGTCACAGAAACGTTTATCTTGTACGTACTTACTAGATAATGTCTAGATATATGTTAAATATTGAAAATAAAGGAGTTTCTGGCATCTCTATATCGGTTGTATGTTTATTAAATATAAAAAAGAGACTAGCGAGGAAACTCCGTGTTGTGTACATTTTTTTATATTTTAAGTGTTTTAATGACTGCCTGATAATTCAAAGTGGCATATGTTAAATTTAATAATAATGGATGGCATCTCATCACTCGTAACATTGTGATACATGTCTGTGAAATAATAAAAATTACCGGACACCTCATTGTCGTATATATTTTATTTATATCATGAGTGTGTGTGTAAATGTGTATGAGGTTGTTTGGCTATTGAATGTAAATGTTCGCATGTATTGCGTTAAAAAATTAAGAAAATATGAATCGAAAAGGAGAATGAAGAATTATTTCAGTTATTACTATGTGAAGAAGAAAGTTGTTAGTTTAGAATATATTGTGTGTGTGTGTGTGTGCGTGTGTGCACATGTGTATATATGTGTACAGAGAAGAAAAGTCCTTATTCGCATTACATGATTCAGTGTTTTAGCCGCATAAATAACGAAAAAATTTTAATAAATAAATTGTTTTGCAAAAATTTTTAAAATTTTTTTTTTTAAGAGACAAAATAATTTATTATTGAAAGGTATGAAAATAAATTGAATATCACATGTTTTGTTTCTTAGACTCGTAATTACAGTTTTAACTTCAGAGTCAGAGAAGTCCACGAAGGAAAAGCGCGAACTGTAATATCCTAAGTAGGTTTCGTATGCGGTTGGACTTGGAAGTCTGTTGGCGGTGGTTTGTTTACCAATATTTACGAAGTGGTTATTAAGTATTTCGGCAATTTCTTTTTGTTCGTTTATTATTTTCATTTACATTTAATTCGTTTATATTATAGTTGTTTTCTGATTTCTTGGTGTTGATTCAAGTTGTTGATTAGGCCCCATGTTTTTTAGAGTCGCTATTAACGTCATTAAATTTATTAACAATTGTATTTCTTTTTTGCTTTTTTTAAGGACAATTTTTAATTGTTTATCAAAGTTACTATATATTTTAAATGGTATAACTCCTTTATAATTATAATTATAATTATATTTATCAAGTTTTTTTTATACCAGGTGTCATCCAAGGGTTTTGGATTCTTTTTGGTCCTAATTTTTTTTTTTTTTTTTTTTTTTTTTTATCAGAAAAGAGTCATTGTAACACGTGTTTAATGAGTTTAAGAAAATGTTAAAGTTAGAATCGATATCCAGTTGCTCATTCTGAATGAATGAAAAGTTGATGCTGTTTGCCTTATTTACAAACGCTCTCTTGTTGGTCTCATTATATATTCTATATTTTACGGTAGTAAGGATTCGTGTTTTAATAATATTAAATTTCACAAGACAGGGATAATGGTATAAAATGTCCGTCTTAATTACAAAAGATTTTATATCACAGTCTAAATTACCCCATACGTGATCCAGTAAAGTGGGGTCTCTATCCTCAATATTGTTTGGGCGAGTAGGAAATGTTATATAGTTGATTAGGCCGTTTGACATCATTATTAACAAACAATATCACAGAGCCAAACTCTTCCTTTATAAAGATAAAAATATTTCACCACGAGAACCCCCCAGTAATACTGTAGTGGTTCCTTATAATGAATCCTTGTCGTCCTTAAAATTTACTATCTCCTCACTTTGCAATATCCATCTGATTTTTAGTTTCCCTGATAAAATTTATTGTACCCTTATCACAAATAATACTACGTTTACAGAAAAGATGGGAGGTGTCTATAAAATTCCATGCAATTCTTGTAACTCTCTTTATATAGGCGAAACTATCAAATCGTTGCATACTCGTTTAGAACAACACAAAGCAGATGTAAGAAGATGCAATTTAACTTTTTATTTTTTATGTTTATAATTAGTGGTTTTAAATAGAGATATATATATATATATATATATATATATATATATATATATATATATATATATATATATATATATATATATATATATATATATATATATATATATATATATATATATATATATATATATATATATATATATATATATATATATATATATATATATATATATATATATATATATATATATATATATATATATATATATATATATATATATATATATATATATATATATATATATATATATATATATATATATATATATATATATATAAGACAAGAAAAATAATCAAACAATAGTTGTTGACTTCAGATGTTTGCCAATACTTTACTTATATATATGATATCTGAATTATTTTTTGTTATTTTTTATTTTTGCAGATATATTATTATATAATATATATATATATATATATATATATATATATATATATATATATATATATATATATATATATATATATATATATATATATATATATATATATATATATATATATATATATATATATATATATATATATTATATATTTATATATATATATTGTTAAATTAAAATTAATATTTTATATTAATATATTAATTATAATATAATATATTATATATAATATATATATATATATATATATATATATATATATATATATATATATATATATATATATATATATATATATATATATATATATATATATATATATATATATATATATATATATATATATATATATATATATATATATATATATATATATATATATATATATATATATATATATATATATATATATATATATATATATATATATATATTTTATACCCTCTCCTTGAATAGGGCTCTGCCCGTGAGGAGTGTTGTTTTGTAAAATATATATATATAATATATATATATATATATATATATATATATATATATATATATATATATATATATATATATATATATATATATATATATATATATATATATTATAAATATGGTATATTTTATTTCACCTCTGGTGGACATAGGCTAGAGGTCAACTAAAATTTCCACGCGAGTTTGAGAGAGAATCCGAAACCTCGTCAAATTAAAGACCAACATGTCCTGATACACGGCGTTCGAAATTGTGTAAGTCATAGGAAGTTGGGAAATAGATGAAAAGAGTGTGTTCAAGACTTTGCCAGTAGAGCACATGTAAGATTAAGAATAGCGGTTAAGTCAGAGGGTTGGACAGAGAAAAGATGAGACTGTGTAGAGAGACGTGTCGCACAATCCCTTAATGGAGGAGGTATGTGACAAGAAAGTTCAGAAGAGCAGTATCCATTGTAATAGCTATACTATAGAGAGACTGATGCATCAATTCAACGAGCTGAAATAGACTGGAGAGAATTAGTGAGAGCAGGAGTGTTGATAAGACAAAAAGCCCTTGACTCCACCTTTTCAAGGAGAGCTGTATGAGTGGAACTATCCCAGATATGCGAAACGTACTCCATGCAGGGGCGAACAACACCCCTATAAAGAGCAAGCAACTGGAGTGGAGTAAAGAAATTCTGAAGGCACTTCAGAACGCCTAATCTCTTTGAAGCTTGTTTAGAAAGAGATGTAATGTAAGAAAGATCACATTACAAAAAAAAAAGAAACTCCAAAAATATTAAAGAGAGATGAAGGTTTGAGTAGTGTGTTTTCGAAGAAGATGTCAAAGTTGTGTGGAGGATTGTTTCAAGTAGGGAGATAGAGGAATTTAGTTTTTGAGATATTGAAAACGACCATGTTTCCTCTTCTCCAATTCGAAATGCGATATAGATCAGAAGTCAGATGTTCCAAGGCTATCTTCCTTGTGTCTATTAACTGCTGTTGGGAGGGGTGCCTTTCAAATTGAAAAAGTAATGATGGGTGGAGTCTTCAAGGAACGAGAGGATAGGAGATGGAGTAACAGAGGGAAGGTCATTAATGAAAAGCAGAAATAAATGTTGGGCATAGGACAGATCCTTGAGGAACACCACTATTAATAGATTTAAAAAGCATGAACAGTGGCCGTCTAGAACAACTGCTATAAAACGACCAGAAAGGAAATCAGAAAGAGAGAGAAGGATAGATTCCGAAAGGGGGAAGTTTGGAAATCAAAGCTTTTTGCCAGACTCTATCGAAAGCTTTCGAAATGCCCAGCTTGACAACAAAATATTCACCGAAATGCAGAAGAGCGGAGGACCAAGAGTTAGAGTGAAGGGAAAGGAGATCACTAGCAGAGCGTTTCTCACGAAAGCCATAATGGGGATCAGAGATAAGATTAGAAGTATAGAGAAGTTTCCAAATCTTCCTGTTAAGGATAGATTCAAAAACTTTAGAAAGAATGGAGGTTAAAGAAATGGGGACGGCAGTTAGAGGGTTGAGATTGAACCACCTTCGGCGCAGGTTGAATGAGTGCACGTTTGCAGCAAGAAGGGAAAACTGAAGTAGAAAGACATAGACGAAATAGTTTACCTAGGGAGTGCACATGCACGTAAGCAACAAATTTTGAGAGCCACATTAGGAATACTATCAGGACCGTACGCCTTCTTAGTGTTAAGCTCAGAGAGAAAAGAAATTACATCTTTAGAAGAAATAACAATTTTAGGCATATGAGCTGGAGGGGGTTGAAGGACTAGGAACATCTCCGCAATCGTCTAAAGTTGAATTAAAAGCAAAAGTTTGTGCGAAGAGTTCATTAGAGGAAGGCAAAACGGCAGTTGAGCCGTTAGAAGATGATAGAGAAGAGAAAGAGAAAGAATAAAAGTTGGAGTTGACATTTTTTGCAGAATGCTAGAAAGAGCGCGAGGAAGAACCCGAAAGATTATTGGATTTTAAACGGAGAAATGAGTTTAACGAAGAAGTATAAGTTGCATGAGTTTCTAGGTTTGAAAACGACGGTAGTCCCAGAAGACAGCATCCCTGCGCGATTGGTACGAGAACAAGCAGAGTTAAACCAAAGTTTATTAGGTTTAGTAAAATTGAAAGAATATGGAATGTGAACCTCCATTCCACAGAGAATCTCTTCGGTTATGCGCTCTGCACACCGAGAGACACCTCCCTCAGAAACGGGGAAGTCAATAAAGTACAACCGCAAGTCAGACCAGCTAATGGCACCGAGATGTCAGAAACATCTCCTCGCAGTTGGCGGGGTCCGTTGTTGCGGACAAGATAGAGATAAGAAGGTGATCGGATGAACCGAATGGGGAAAAGGTTTAACAGTATATAGAGAACGATAAGAAGTTAGGAAGAGATCAAGTATGTTGGGTTCGTCACCAAGGCGGTGAGGGATACGGATAGGGAGACGCATCAAGTGCTCAAGTTTGTTCTTGGTTGAAAATTAGTAGGCGAGTTTACCAGCTGGATCATGAGAACTAGATAAAAGCCATTGACGGTTGTGAATATTGAAATCACCTAAAATGATGATTTCGGAGAAAGGAGAAATAGAAAGAATGTGTTCTATTTTGTAGTTAAGATAGTCGAAGAATTTTGGATAGTTAGTAGAGTTAGGAGATAAGTAGACAGAACAGATAAATTAAGTTGTAGAGTTGCAAGAAAGTTTAAGCCATAAATTAGAGAATTCAGAAGACTCCAAATTAGAGATACGAGAACAGATAACATCGTTGTGCACATATGCGCAACAATCGCCTTTGGCTGAAAATTGAGGATAGAGATAGTTGGAGGACACTAAGTAGCGTTTGCTGTCAGAGTTCTCAGACACCTGAGCTTAGTTAAGAACAAGAGATTAGGTTTAGAAGAAGAAAGATGGTATTTGACAAAGTGGAAATTAGACAAGAGACCGCGTATGTTGCAGAAATTAATGAAAGAAGATCGTGCACCAGTGCAAGTCTGATTCAAGGTCTTGGTGGCACCAACCTTATCACCGGAGTCCACCAACTCCCAAGTGGTGATGGGGGAAGGGGTGGATGAGGTACTATATATATATATAGTAACTCTATATATACCGTAATATATATATATATATATATATATATATATATATATATATATATATATATATATATATATATATATATATATATATATATATATATATATATATATATTATATGATTATTTTTGGCTGTCGTCGTGAGTGGAGGTGCTTAAACCAGAAGGGAAAAGAAAAGAAAAATCAGATGGAAGAGTGAGAAGAGAAGAGAAGAATAGAGAAGAAAAGTGAAGGGAAAAGAAGAGTAGAGTAGTGAAGAGAAGAGAAGAGAAGAGGAGAAGAAAATTGGAAGGATTGTTTAAAGTACGCTGTAGAATTATACTGAAAAGAAAATTATTTTTCGAACTTAAAAATAATAACAGATTTATTTTAAAATAATTTTTTAAAAATATTTTCATAAAACAAAATTTAATAAATCGCAATTAACTTATTATCAAAATTTTGTGGAGGAGCAACAAAACTTTCAAATAACATATTTCGGCTTAAGTGAAAATTTCAACATTAGCATTACGAATTTAAAATTTAAAACACAAGATTGGATTGGGCGACAAGGCTTGATCATGAAGAATAGTTCTTCGCCTGGTTCTAGGGTCTGGGATTCCTTTTAACCAGTTTTTTTTTTTTTTTTTTTGTCTTCCCATGTACGACTGCAGGAATTTTCCTGCAGTTGACGCCACCCTGCATTATGCGGGATACGGTGTGATGTGATGTATATATATATATATATATATATATATATATATATATATATATATATATATATATATATATATATATATATATATATATATATATATATATATATATATATATATATATATATATATATATATATATATATATATATATATATATATATATATATATATATATATATATATATATATATATATATATATATATATATATATATATATATATATATATATATATATATATATATATATATATATATATATATATATATATATATATATATATATATATATATATATATATATTATCGGACTTATGGTCTTAGTATAAGTAAGTACTGTACTTGTAATTTTACATAAGTTAAAATTTTTGAGGAGTTGTAATTAAGGATTCAGAAATCCAAGAGCAATTGTATTTGTGCTTGATGTACTTGAAAAAATTCTCGTAACTACTTATAAGTAAAAATGTATTTCGAAGGTTGCAATCTTCATAAACAATAATTAACCTGGAAAGGTAACCAATGTTATTCTGACAATTTTCTTTAAGAATCTTCATAAAAATATCCTAGAATTTGGATTCTTCTTCTTCTTCTTCTTCTTCTTCTTCTTCTTCTTCTTCTTCTTCTTCTTCTTCTTTTTCTTCTTTTTCTTCTTTTTCTTCTTTTTCTTCTTCTTCTTCTTTGCAAAACGTTACAAGAAATCTAGAAATGGTTATTGTTTTTTATTATTTCAATCTTAATCCAGTTTTAATAATAAAAGCGTAACAATTTTAAAATAATTTTTATTCATTCTTCTCAGTAATTAAATTCTCTAAAATTATTTTCAATAAATCACATGTCAGTTAATGTTTTTCTTAGTATAATTTTATATGTTAATAGCTAAAATTTTATGTAAAAATAATAGAAGAAAAGTACTTTTTGTAGTGCTAAAGTACAACCGTATTTTTTGTATTTGTACTTAAGTTCTTCGTATTCTTTTGAATTTTACTAATACATATGTACAGAAACCAGTCTTTGGACCTATATATATATATATATATATATATATATATATATATATATATATATATATATATATATATATATATATATATATATATATATATATATATATATATATATATATATATATATAATCTTATCTATCTGTTATATTATGACGTCTGTGTCCATTTAACAAAATTTTATAAAAGTTGAAAAATCCATTTTTTTCAGCGTGTGTACTATTTGTCGCTAGAGTATTATATGGGACGGTCTCTCACCAATACAATGATCAATTTGGGTATTCAGTCGGCTTGTGATGAGGCACTGTATCAGCTCGGTCTTGATATAGAAGAACTCGAATCTTTAGAAGAAGATGCGGGATTAGGTAATGGGGGCCTAGGGAGACTGGCCGCCTGCTTTCTTGATTCGATGGCTACACTAGGGATGGCAGCATATGGCTACGGCATCCGATATGAATATGGCATCTTTGCTCAGAAAATTCGTAATAGTGAACAAGTAAGAAGATTGTATATATATATATATATATATATATATATATATATATATATATATATATATATATATATATATATATATATATATATATATATATATATATATATATTATATATATATATATATATATATATATATATATATATATATATATGTATATATATATATATACTTTGTTTTTTACAGAACGCCACCACTCACGGGCAAAGCCATTTTCAAGGAGGAGGCACACACACAGAGACAAAACTCATTCAAACACACGCACACCTAACGCACAGCCCTCAGGTGGGCGCACACGGAAGCCTTGAAGAGTGGAAGATTAAATGCAGGAGGAAAAATAGATGATTTTTAGAGAATTCCACAGAATAGAGGTGGCTGGAAAGAAGGAGGTACCACAACGGGCTAGTCTGGGATTTCCTACCTGCTCACAAAATTGATGCGAAAGCAGGGCACCCCTTGTGCAACGAGGACGACGCAACGGTGGAGGAATGCGAGAGGCCAATTCCCTCGAGCACCTGCCATTGTATTACCTGTAGAAAAGAGATAGCACGCCAACGTCACGTCGCAGAGACAGAGGGTCAAGAGAGTTTGAAAGTAGGGGACAGTTTATTAATCTTTTAGCTTTTGACTCAACCCTATCTAGAAGAGAGGAGGAGCCGGAGCTCCCCCAAATGTGAGAACAGTACTCCATACAAAGACGAATAAGATATATTTGGAGTAACTGCTCAGAAGAAAAAAATTCTCGCAATCTGAACAGAATTCCCAGCTTCTTAGAGTCCGCTTTAGCAATCATTGTGATATGTGGTTTCCAAGACAGTTTGTTGTTTATGTTTAGACCAAGCCAAGAATGTTAATGTTATTTACAGGTGAGACGGGAGAGCCGTCGAAGAGGATAGGAAAGTTAGGAGGTGTTTTTGAGAGGGAGAGGTGAAGAAGTTGAGTTTTTAAAGAGTTGAATTTCACAAGGTTGCTATGATCCCACCGGGAAATCCCATCCAGATCGGCAAGAATAGAATCGGAAAGTTGAAGACGAGAAGCAAGTCTAGAAGCAAAAGAGGGAGCAGATATGAAATGAGTAGAAGAAGGTCGAGTTGAGTCATCAGCATAAGAGTGAGCAGAGTTAGAAGTGCAGTTGAGAAGATCGTTAATGAAAAGTAAGAAGCAAAATACGTTTAGGGCATGGTGGAGCTGTTGGAGAGAAAGCATTATAACTAAGAGCTATAAGATTATGGTCAGAGTTACTAATAGGAGGGAAAATGGTGTATTTATAACTAGAAGGGGTAGTGGTGAAGCATAAATCAAGTGTATTCAAGAATTGGTTGGGACGATCTGGAATGTGTGTGGGTTCCCTAATCAACTGCTCCAGATCGTTAAGAATGCTGAATGATTTGGCCTCCCTCCCACCTGTATCAGTATGAGAGTAACCCAACCACTCAGTGTGTTTTACGTTGAAATCCCCTAAATAGAGGACCAGCATTTGGATGAGAAGAAGTGACAGTCTCGTGAGTAGTAGTAAGATATTGAAAAAAAACTGGAAAATCTGTTCCATTAGGGGAGCAGTAGCAGAAACACAAGATAGTTGTAGTAGTAAGAAGACAGATTTTAAGCCATAAAACATCGAAATTAGGAGATTCTAGATTTACG
Organism: Armadillidium nasatum; assembly: GCA_009176605.1. NCBI lineage: Eukaryota > Metazoa > Arthropoda > Malacostraca > Isopoda > Armadillidiidae > Armadillidium > Armadillidium nasatum. The sequence goes on from SEYY01001062.1 coordinate 23,078, forward strand.
AGACATGTCACAGGAGTGTTAATGTTAATAATATATATATATATATATATATATATATATATATATATATATATATATATATATATATATATATATATATATATATATATATATATATATATGCCGTCTACCGTGGCTCAAACGGTAGAGTGATTAACTCATGCTCTTGAGAGCGCCGGTTCAATCCCACTTGGGGATCCTAGGTTTATACTACCTAGGAAAGTCCTCTCCTCTCCTCTGTGAGATGTGTTCTTTTTAATAATATATATATATATATATATATATATATATATATATATATATATATATATATATATATATATATATATATATATATATAATATATATATAAAATATAATATAATATATATACACACTTACACCTAGGACGCACAGCTATTATATACTTAACCAAAATATACAACAAATCTTACACCTACAACTTCATTCCCACAATATGGAAGAAGGCAATAATGACCCCAAGACTAAAACCCAGGAAAGATCCAAACCTCCCTTCTATCCAGACTATCAAACTCTTAGAAAAACTCATTCATACAAAAATACAACCACTCATACAAACACCACACTTTCAACACGGATTCAAGAAATTCCACTCAAAAACCACGGCTCTCACCACCATCTCTCAAAACATAATAAATGGCTTCAACAAAAACATTCCACAGGATCATACTCGTGGCCATCGATATCAACAAAGCTTTCGAAGCAGTCCCCAGACATAACCTCATATAAAAATTCTTACATTCCCCTATACCCAACAATTACAAAAACTGGATATTCAACTTTTTATTCGATCGCATAGCTCAAATCTCCAACAAAAACAGTAAAGCTAAAAAATGATGCCCCACAGGGAGCCGTTCTATCTCCTCTGCTATTTAATCTGTACACAGCAGACCTACCAACTTCACAAATTCCAGTATTAAAACTAATAACATATACCGACGGCATATCCGTTACGATACAAAACCCTTCCATACCCACAGCCACCATACTCACTCAACAATATATCCAACAACTGGAATCATGGCTAAAATCAAACATAATGACAGCTTCCCTTGAAAAATCCTCAATCACTCGAATTACCACCGATAGACATGAATCTTCCATCCATCCCTATGTAAAACTAAATAACATCCTTATTCCTTTAAATAAATCTCCAAAGATCCTAGGCCTCATATATGACATACACTTTACCTTCTCAAAACAAATTCTAAACATAACCAACACCGCAAGCAGGAAACTAAAGATCATACGAACACTGTCACAAAACAACTTCACTAATGAACTAACCACCCACACCATAGCATACAAACATTTCAGCAAACCAGCCTGGTACCCTGCCACCTCACCTTTAAACACAGGGAAATTACAAAAAATTCAAAATACTGTCCTTCGAATTATCACAGGTTGCACTAAAACCACCCCAATTCAACACATACACGAAGAAACAAAAATCCTCTCGATTCGTGTTCACCACTTTAAAGTACTAGACCACACAAGAGACCTTGTAAAATCATCCCCATCACCTCCCGCCCAATACTACAGCAACATGTTCAGAATCATTCCACCTCCCGCAAACAGCATATCACTAAACAAACACATACACACTTTGTTAACAAAATTATCTCATCACCTGCAAACCAAATTGCCTACTCAGCGCACAACCCCCCGATATATCAAATACACAAAATATCAGCGTGCTTGGTGGGTGGGGTAGGGGCGAGGATGTGTCGAGAGCGCGATCCCCTCCGAAACCTCCTGCGTAGATTCTTCCACTGTTCCAGCGAATTCGTACCCTCCCCATCCCTTGCACGCATACCCTTGGATCCGTTTTTCCTTCCCTTCACAGTGACATGTTAAAACCTCTGTTCTTGTGAATGCATCAACGTGAACCCCTGTCAGCCTGTGCCAGTGCCAGTGCCAGTTTTATATTCTTGAGGGTTTTTAAGAGAAAAATGAGTGAGACTGAGGGATGTGAGTGTAAGATTACCTCTCCATGGTCTTTCCTGGGTGTTATTTTTAATAATCTACTCTCCTATTTTCTATGAGTATGTCTATTTTTTAAAAGTTTTTTTCAAAATTAATTTGTAGAAAATGTTGTAGGTCAGTCTGTTTGTATAAAATTAGGTGCTGAGTGTAAAGTTATTTGAAGCCTTGATATTAGTTTTTGAATTAAGAAATGTAGGAAGTTATTAAAATGAAAATGATTTTCCATTTTAAATTGTGGAGTCTTTACTTATATTAATAGTTGAAGGTTAAATAAAGTTTGGATTCTGCTGTTGAAAGACGTTATTTTATCTAGCTTGTGTGTTAATGGTATGAAATTAGTATATTGAATTGAATATTTTATGTTTAACGACTGAATTGATGATTATTCAGTCTTATGTTATGCATAAACATACTTTTACTCCCCGTATAGTATTTCTTATTTTCATATTTGCCTGTACTTATGTACGTAGTCATTGGCTCTTGATGAATTCCATCCTCATAAATTATTGTGATATCATTTTCTCGGGCAATCAGGTGACTCCATCATCTAATCAACGAATCAGATTATTAGCAAATATAAATAATTACCTTAAAGGCTTGCTTTAATCTGTGTAATTTAAGTAATGATTAAGGTTATTGGTGAAAGAAAATCATTTTGAGTTAACAAAGTAACTCTTGTTTTATGTATTAGTTCAGCAAAATATGATTTCATCTCAATATTTTTATATTTAAATATGTGTTCTTTGCATATGCTACTGCGTAAAAACAGGTATTTGAAGAAATATAATTAGCATGTTATGAAAAGTAATGTAGAATGATATGTAATTACAATATATCTTAGGTATATAATCTCATTACACATCCTTAATCTCTGTGTATTGCAAAATAACAACGATCTCTATGAAAAAACAGTCTAAATATCCAAAGTATCATATATGAACGTTAGAAAATAGTTAGAATATGTTTGAATAATAAAAATATGTATATGTAAGTTAGACTTCAGATAGAAAAATTAATTTATTATTCGTGTTAGGGTTATGAATGATGAAGAAAAATAAGTATACACCTTGATGATCACATTAATGCTCAATGTTAATGAAAAGTTGTGTATAAGCAGTTAGTTCCTTATAAAATGTATTAGAGAAATTATGATTTGAATTTGTTCATACGTTAAAAGTTAGACAATATATGATGTATCAAGGTATGTTTTGAAGATCATATGGTGTAAATGTATACAAGTTATACAAATTGTGTTTTAGAGGGATTGCGACGTTAAATTAGAGGATGTGAAGAGAATTAAGGAATATGTTGAAGAACGTGAGACGAAAATGTAAGTAGAAGTTCTGAAAATTATATGCTGAAGATATTTCGGTTTGCCTTTGGTCATGCTTTAATGTTGAATTTAGAATAAACATAGAGAAATGTTCTACGAATAAGAGTTTGGGGTAAGAAATTTATGAGTTAAATAGATTTCTGCATGTCATTGATTGTGCTTTAGTGATAAAGTTCGGTTAAATACAGATATTTAAGTTATATATATAGATGTGGTGCAGGGTGCGAAATGCATATAAAGACTAAGTAAATGATGTGTTAGAGAGAAATAGGCATATCTTTAATCATGTCTTAACGATAAAAAGTTTAATGAGCTATGGTGAATTAAGATATATGTTGAAAGATTTAGATAAGAAATGTATGCAAGATTCTATAAATTACATGTTAGAGAGATGATAAAATGTGTTTGGTCATGTCGAAGTGTTAAGAGTTAGTTAGTATATGGAGATTAAGTTATATGTTGGAGGTATTATTTTATGAATTATATATCAAGATCTATAAATTGTGGTAGAGAGATGTCGGTATACCTTTGCGAAAAATGTAAGTTGAATATGGAGAATTAAGTTAAATGTTTAAGAGATTTTTTTTTTTTTTTTTTTTTTTTTAATGTATAATTCTGCAGTTTGTATGCTAGATAGATGATGGGTTGAATTTGTTCATGCCTTAGTGATAAGGTTAAGTTAACCGTGGAGAATCAAATTAAATGTTCAATAATTTTTAGATGAATAATGAGTAAAATAAGTATATAACTTTAGTACCAGATAGATACGGGAATGACTTTGTTCATACATTAAATGCAAAAATTAGGTTAAATGCAGAGATTTAAATTATATATTAATGAAGCAAGGGGTGTGAAATGCATATAAAGACTAAACAAATGATGTGTTAGAGGGAAATAGGTATGTCTTTGATCCTGTGTTAATGATGAAAAGTTTAATGAACTATGGTGAATGAAGAAATATGTTGAAAGATTTAGCAAGAAATATATGTAAGATTCTATAAATTGCATGTTAGAGAGATGATGACATGTGCTCGACACAGGTAGTATATGGAGATTAAGTTATATGTTGGAGGGATTAAGGTATGAAGTGTATGTCAAGCTCTGTAAATTGTGTTAGAGATTTATCGGTATATTTTTGACCATACCTTTACGGTAAATTTAAGTTGAATATGGTGAATTAAGTTAAATGCCTTTGAGTTTATGTTAAATATTAATGTAAAGTATTGTAATTTGTATTCTAGATAGAAGATGGCAAGATTTTGTTCTTGCCTTAATGATATTGTTAAGTTAACCGTGGAGAATTAAATCAAATGTTGAATAGTTTTGAGGTCAATAATGTATGAAAAGTTCAGATAGATACTAGCATTACTTTGGTCAAATATTAAATACAAAAGGTAAGCTAAATACAGAGATTTAAGTTATATATTGATGAGGGTTAGGGTAAAAATATATGTAAATACAATAAAATATAAATTAAAGAGATAGCTGTATTCTTTGATCATGCTTTAATGATAAAAAATTTAGCGTACTATGGTGAATTAAGATATAAATTGAAAGATTTAGATGAGAAATCATGTAATGTCTTATCAAATGTATACTAGAGAGAGGATGACATGTATTTGGTTATGTCGAAGTACTAAAAGTAAGGTTTTATATGGAGATTAAGATATCGGTTTAAGAGAATAGGGTATGAAATGTATGTTAAGTTCTATAAAGTGTATGCTGGAGGGATGTCGGCGCATGTATTTGATCATGCTTAAGTGCTAAAAGTTAGATTGTATATTGAGTTTTAAAGTACAAGTTGTAAATCGTAGGGTGAGAAATGTATATGAAGATTCAATTAAAAATATTTTATATAGGTGAAGATCTATTTTGATCATACCTTTGCGATAAATTTATGCTGAGTATAAAGATTTCAGTTAAATGTCTATAAGTTTATATTGAATATAAGTTCAAAGTTGTAATTTCTATGTTAGATAAATGATGTCATGACTGTTCATACCTTAGTAATAAAGTTAAATTAACCATGGAGATTCAAATTATATATTGAATGTAAAGTTTTGCAATTTGTATGTCAGATAGCTGCTAGCATGTCATTGTTCATGCATTAGTGATAAAAGTTAGGAGAGACTTAGAGTTTAAACGTACACAATGTCTTTGATAAGTGTTGTAGAAATGTTTGAATGTACCGAGAGAGCATGAATACAGTATAAATAAAGACCTTCAGTTTGTGATAGGGAAATGTTTTGTAAGAGAAATATAAAGTAGAGGGGTGAGTTAATGACTTCAAATGAGTGTGATGTGCTTGTTAGAAGTAATATACATGAATTTTTCTTTGACATATTAAGTATAAGAGTGTATGTAAGGGTAAAATTTTAAACTAACTGTCTTTAGTATACTAATAAATGTGTAAGAGGTTGGTGAGTGAGTGAGTGTATGTGGTCATGACTGAGTCCTTATACGCATTACATGCTTTACTTCATTAAGTAAGGTTAGAAACGTTTAAAAAAATTTCCAAATACCAAAAAAAAAAAATAAACAAAAAAAAAAAAATAAATAAAAAATATAAAAAAATTCAAAATTTACATAATGAAAAGCAAAACAAATTCAAATGAGCTTTAAATTGTAGATAATAAAAATGAATAACCTAAATTAAATTAAAGAAACTATAATTTAAAGTAAAATGAAATAAACAAATTAAAAATAATAAAAAATTAAAAAACTTGCAGAATAAAAATGAAAAACAATAAAATTCAGATGAAACTTTAAAAAAGTATAAAGTTATAGATGAATTGTTGTTTATACTATGAGTTATTTAGTAGATGAAGCAATGAGTTGTTGTACTAACTTAATGATTCAACGTCACATGTATGAAACATATTATCATGTGCTTATAATAAGTTGTAATTTTATCTGCTATGGATATGATGTCATAGGATAGCACAACATTAATGAAAAATAGTTTCTGATAAGTTATCAAGTGCTTGTAATTCAATATGATGTATAATTGTAAATTGTGAATGAAAGAAAAGTGAAGGGCTGAAGAATTGGATATGTAAAAATAAAAGGTTGGGAATAGGGTTCTTAAAACGGTTAAAATAGAAATCGTGAAACGTTAAAGGTATGAGTGTGTGAAAGCTAAGTCGAGATGTACAAAAGGGGAAAGATAGGAAAGGTTGAGTGGGCATATGATTATGCATGTGGGTCTATGTGTATACGTTTGTAAGCATATGTATCTAAGGATACGTATGTGAGTGTGAGTGCTTGTATATGTATATGTATCTGGGACTGTGTATGTGATTGATTTGATATATATATATATATATATATATATATATATATATATATATATATATATATATATATATATATATATATGTGTGTGTGTGTGTGTGTGTGTGTGTGTGTGTGTGTGTGTGTGTGTGTGTGTGTGTGTGTGTGTTGTTTTCTGAGAATATGTATTGGGCGAATGTATGTTTATTTGTATATTATTATATATGTGTCTGATAAAATATATATATATATATATATATATATATATATATATATATATATATATATATATATATATATATATATATATATATATATATATATATATGAGAGTATGTTTCTGTGTATGTGAGTATGAGAGTGTTTGGGAATTATATGTATTCGTATGCATACACTTTAATGTATTGCATTAAAAAAATTAAGAAAATATGAGTAGGTAAGGGAAATAATGACATATTTTAGCTGTAGCTTTGCGAAGAAAACTGGTGTTAGTTTAGAATATATTAAATAATATGGAATAATAATATACATTTTTTTTTTTTTTACAGAACACCGCCACTAACGGGCATATCTCTTTTCAAGAAAGGGGGCACACACAACATAAAATAAAAAACATTCAAACACAGACCTAACGCACATCCCTCAGGTGGGCACAGACGGAAGCCTTGAAGAGAGGAAGATTAAATACAGGAGGAAAAACAGATGATGGTAGAGAGTTCCACAGAACAGAGGTGGCTGGAAAGGAGGCACCACAACGTGCCAGCCTGGGGTTTCTTACATCCACACAAAACTGATGCGAAAAGGTGGAGGAATGCGAGAGGCCAATTCCCTCGAGCACCTGCCATTGAAGTACCTATAGAAAAGGGATAGTGCGCCAACGTCACGTCGCAGAGATAGTGGGTCAAGTTAGAAAGTAGGGGACAGTTTATTAATCTCTTAGCTTTAGACTCAACCCTATCCAGAAGAGAGGAGGAGCCGGAGCCCCCCCCAAATGTGAGAACAGTACTCCATACAAGGGCGAATAAGACCCTTATATATTTGGAGTAACTGTTCAGAAGAAAAAAATTCTCGCAACCTGAACAGAATTCCCAGCTTTTTAGAGGCCGCTTTAGCAACCGTTGTGATATGAGGTTTCCAAGACAGTTTATTGTTTATGTTAAGACCAAGAATGTTAATGTTATTTACAGGTGAGACGGGAGAGCCATCTAAGAGGATAGGAAAGTTAGGAGGTGTTTTTGAGAGGGAGATGTGAAGAAGTTGAGTTTTTAAAGAGTTGAATTTCACAAGGTTGCTATGACCCCACCGGGAAATTCCATCCAGATCGGCAAGAATAGAATTGGATAGTTGAAGACGAAAAGCAACTCTAGAGGCAAAAGAGGGAGCCGATTTGAAATCAGTAGAAGAATGAAGAGTTGAGTCATCAGCATAAGAGTGAACAGAGTTAGAAGTGCAGTTGAGAAGATCGTTAATGAAAAGTAAGAATATGGTTGGAGATAAAACAGAGCCCTGAGGAACACCACAGTTGACAGAAAAGGAAGAAGAGGTCGCTCCATCTACAAGTGCCGAAATGGAACGATCTGAGAGAAAACTAGACAAAAGTAAGCAAAGGGAAGGAGGCAACCCAAACCCGGTCAAAAGACTTGGATATATCAAGCGCCACCGCACAAGACTCCCCGAAGTCCCTAAGGGGAGAAGACCATAGATCAGTAAGATAGGAAAGTATGTCACCAGTTGAACTCGAGCGACGAAAGCCACACTGGTGATCAGAGAGAAGAGAATGAGACTCCAAATGATCCAGGAAATGAGAGTTGAGGAGAGTTTCAAAAATTTTAGACAGAACTCAAGTGAGAGCTATAGGTCGATAGTTAGAAGGATCAGAGCGGCTACCCTTTTTCGGGATGGGTTGAACAAATGCACGCTTCCAGCAATGAGTAAAAGTATTAGTATTAAGGCATAGAGAGTAGAGTTGAATGATGACAGGCGCTAACTCGGAAGCACACTACCTCAGAACACGAGGGGGAATGCCATCCGGGCCACTGGCCTTCCTGACGTTCATAGATTTCAGGATCCCATGCACCTGATCATGAGTAATTACAGGCAGGGACATGGGACACCTGAGAGGAGAAGGAGTAGGAGGAGAGATGCCAGAATCGAGCAGGGTGGAATTAGATGAGAAAATGAGGCCGAAGAGATTAGCCTTTTCAGAGGAAGTATTTGCAATAGATCCATCAGAGCGAATAAGAGGAGGAAAGGCAGATTTACAGAAGTTGTTAGAGATATTTTTGACAAGAGGCTAGAAATTTTTATCAGTAGGAGAGCCATGGAGGTCAGCGCACTTCCTTTTTATGAAAGCACGCTTAGACCGTCAAAGAACATCCCTGCAACGATTCCGAGCGGAATGAAAATCAGCAAGAGTGATAGGAGAAGGAGAGTTTTTCCATGCACGATAAGCATTGTCTCTCTCCCGAAGGACAAGAGAACAGTTGTCATCGAACCATGGATTTTGTGGAGAAAAAGATTTAGTTGTAGATGGAATGAATCTGCCCATCCCATCAAGGATCACTGCCCCTACCTTTTCAGCAGAAACAGAAGCATCCTTCGAGATAAAGCAAGATTCACTCCAATGATAGTTAGCAAAGAAGCGGTGCATTGTCCCCCAATTAGCCCGATTAAAGTGCCAGAAAGTACGTTTAGGGCATGGTGGAGGTGTTGGAGAGAAAGCATTATAACTAAGAGCTATAAGATTATGGTCAGAGTTACCAATAGGAGGGAAAATGGTGTATTTATAACTAGAAGGAGTAGTGGTGAAGCATAAATCAAGTGTATTCAAGAATTGGTTAGGACGATCTGGAATGTGTGTGGGTTCCCTAATCAACTGCTGCAGATCGTTGAGAATGCTGAATGATTTTTCCTCCTTCCGATCTGTATCAGTATGAGAGGAGCCCAACCATTCAGTGTGATGTACGTTGAAATCCCCTAAATAGAGGACTTCAGCATTTGGATGAGAAGAAGTAACAGTCTCGTGAGAAGTAGTAAGATATTGGAAAAGAACTGGAAAATCTGTTCCATTAGGGGAGCAGTAGCAGAAACATAAGATAATTGTAGTAGTAGGAAGACAGATTTTAAGCCATAAAACTTCGAAATTCGGAGATTCTAGATTTACGAGACGTGTCACTGGAGTGTTAATGTTAATTTAGGCACAGACTCCACCATTTAGTCGGAAATTGTGAAAAAAGTTGTAGTTTGAGACATTAAGATTGCTAGAGAAAGAATCCCTGTCCAACTGGGTCTCAGACAGAAGCAATAGGTTAGGATGAGAGGTAGTGAGATGGTGTTCAACAGACGCGAGATTAGATCGAAGGCCACGGACATTAGCAAAGTCAATAGAAAGCCCCCGCCTGCACCCACCCACACGCCCTCTCATTCTCGTCATTCGAAGAGCAGATTGACATTCACCCACACTCACACATAATCACGTGCACACACACACTTACGTACACTCGCAAGCACACGAACGTACATATACAAACAATAAACAGGCTAAAACGGGGTGTTAAAACAAAATCAGCAAACTAAGCATCAAAAAGTAAAAAAAAAATAATAATAATAATAATAACAATAAACGTGTAATAAATAAATAAATATTCGAATAAACAAACAAATAAATTGTCAAATAAATGTTAAAAAAAAAAAAAAAAGAAAATATAATTAGGACTTATCTTGACACTGGAACTATTAAAACAAAAGTTGCAGTAGGCTAAAATTTTTCCAACGTACTAAAACTAATTCTAAAACAAAAACACTTCACAAATTTTAAAATACTAAAAACTAGGCACAAAAATAGAATTAAAACTACAAAATGACTAAAAACTTAAAACGATTAAAACTTGAAAAACACACACGCACTTAAAAAAAAAAAAAAAAAAAAACTAGGGAGATCTAAACACAGACGTCAGCACTCAAACAACAACTATCAACAACTCAATGTATCTATAGTATGTATAGCGAAATAAAATGTATATGCAAAGAATGCAATGTGATTTAAAATGGAATAAAAAAAATGTTTAAATGAAACGGAAATTTAGAAATTTGTAAAATTGATGTACATGAAGTATATTAAGTTGCTTCAGCTTTAGATGCATACGGATGCTTCACTTTAATGTATAGCGTTAAAAAAATTAAAATATATGTTAAAAAGGAAAATACGAATTATTTTAGTTATAGCTTTGTAAAGAAAACGGGTGTTAGTTTAATATATTAAATAATATGAAATAATAACATATGTATAGTAAAATAAAATGTAAAAAATTCAAAGAATGTAAAGTGGGTTAAAATGAAATAAATAGTTGGGTAAAATAGAAATTTTGAAATTTGTAAAATTGATGTACATGACTTATAAAGATTATTTTACACTTATATTAGAAAGATCTCGTGGTATAGTGGTTAACGTCGTGGAAATCCATTTATGAGGATGAACGTTCGAATTTGAACGGCCAAATTTAATTTTTTTTTTTTTTTTTTTTTTTTTTTTTTTTTTTTTTTTTTTTTTTTTTTTACGAAAATCGATATAAAGAGTATATGAGAGAAAATCTACGGATATAAAAATCGTGTGAATAAATAAGAATGGATTAGAAACAGATTGTCGTAGATTGAAAATTGATGACATCACTACAGACGGGCAAAATGATTGGTCCTGAAAGCCTCCGGGCATTAAGAAGAGAAGGTTCCATGTATCCAACATTCAAAAGAGAAGTCCCTCCCTGCCCATAAAACAGGGCCCTTCAATCTTAAAAGGGGACAGGAAAGAGACTAAGTAATGGGGTACGTGGCTAAGCCACCAACCCCAAAAGGTGGTCAATGTCTAGAGCTGGGTTAATGAACCCCAGAAAGGGTCAGGAAAAGTGTGAGGACAGACTGTGTTCGAAAAAGTAACGGAAGTGACTGAAAAGTAAAGGAATGGTGAAAAGTAGCTGTTGTTGGCGGAAAAGTATCGGACAACTTTAGAAAAGTAACGAATATGCAACGGGAAGTAACGGTTAGTGATAGAAAATGTCTCGACTTGCGAACGAAAAGTAACGAATAATCCGCGAAAATGAAGTTTTGGTGAAAGAAGATGCCTCGTATTACGAATAAAAATAACGAATATCCGTGAAAAGCAAGGATTGGTGGCCGAAAATGCCTCGCTTTACGAACAAAAGTAACATATATATATATATATATATATATATATATATATATATATATATATATATATATATATATATATATATATATATATATATATATATATATATGGAGGTAAATACATTAATATTTTGGGCAGTACTGGAAAATCATTTGGCCCCTCCCCCCCTCAAAGTTTGTTCTGGCTACGGGCCTGATTCAATATCCAATTTTATTTGCTCAGCGACGTGATTCAAGTAAATATATTGGCTGCACAAATGTTTCCGACTCACCATAAAAAATTTCAAAAAATATATAAAGAGTTAACTTCTATACTGCATGGCTGTTTGTGCAATCTTCATCCGAAGAACAAGTGTAGAGTTCTATGTACTGATATTTTACCTAACGAAGTGAAAATTATATACATAACTAAATAATGAGTACATTGGTTAAAGAATACTTACCTATAAAGGAGAAATTTAAAAATTAATGTCTAAAGATAAATGGCAGTTAATCACCGATGATGAAAATTTAACAAAGTGTGTATGTGTAAGTCAACAACTTCATAAAAACATCATTAATAGACTTGATCGCGATGTAAAAATTCTAAAAATTTAAAAGATATTGCAAAAAAGGTGGTGGTGTATTTCTGCCTCTGCTTTTCTCATTTATTGGTCCTTTATTGTTTAAATTGTTGCAATAATGAAGAAAGTAGTGGTTTTACTTAATGCCGATTATGAAAATATGAAATATATATCAGAAGAGCAATAACGACGTAAAGCTGAATAGGGACCGACCGGGGTTGGAATTTGGCCGGGGCCGGGGCCGGGGTCACCCAAATTTGGACGGGGCCTGGGCCAGGGCCGGGGCCGGGGCCGGGGTTCTGGCCGGGGTTTCCTAAAATTTGTAAATAGGCCAAAAGCACTGAAATTTAAGGTTAAGAAAATTAGATATAAGGATTATTTAATTGTAAGGAAGGAGTAGAATAGCCAATATTCACTTAAATTAATGATTATATGCATTTTCTCCAAAAAAAAAAAAAAAAAAAAAAAAAAAAAAAAAAATTACAGTTTTGTATAGTTAAAGTTTAAAAAAAGTTCAAAAATTAAAAAAAAAAAAATTCTAATTCATAATAGTGATTCAACAGGTTTACTTAAGTAAGACCCTAAGGTAAAGTTTGAAAAAATGTAAGATATAAAATTATCAATTTAACCTGTATTTATACATATCATTGTTATTTTATTGCCATGTATCAAACTTGTATCATTTAGCTGTATTATTTAAAAATTTTTATTTTGTTTATACTTTCAATCAATATGGCTAAAAGATCAGCTTCTGCAGTATTTGAATACTTTACAAATGTTTCAGTATAGACTCGAAATAGCAAATGTTAACATCTGCAGTCAGAAAATTAGAAGAGAACCTCCGGGTGCTACAAGTAAAAAAATTTCAACCAAATCTTTTTGGAGTATCTAAAATCAAAACACAAAGATGAACATTCACTAGCAGAAAAGGAGCGGTCAAAAGAAACAGAAAAGGAAAAAAATCTTAATTTTCTTATATTTTGTTTGAAATTTTTTTAAATTATTTGACTGATTGAGCTGAAATTTTCAAAGTATGTGAATTTTTTCACGAAGTTCTGAGTTGATTTCGAGCATTTTTTTGAGTCTATAACGGTTTGAAACTTATTTGGACCCAAAGTTGAAAAAAATGAATAACTGGATCAAACCACTGGTCCACATGAGCTGAAAATTTAGCTGAATACCTTTGCCCTAGTTTCTTGCATTGGTTTGAATAGGTTTTTGATATCACGTCTAGAAAAAAGTTATATAAGCACTTGAAGAAAAATTTGCAAAAATCGTACCCTTCTGGAGGAAAAAATTATTTATAAAAAACGCTACCTACTATTTTTTTTTAATTTGTGAATATTGTTTAGAAGAGGGCAGGGCAACAATATTTATTTAGTGCATATTTAAATGCTCTTTGTTTGAAGCGAGATATAGCCTCTCAAACTTTGGGAATTTTTGAAATTTGGCCAAAAATGGACCTTTTTGAAGGCTATATCTCAAAACCAACTAATGTCATCGAATAAAGTACATAGAGGAATTTGTAGCCCCACCCCTCCTCTATACACACCAAAAATAGGAAATGTCATATTTGTATTTTTTTAAAAAAAATTTTGTCTGAAAAGGTGGATTTTTTAAAAAAAAAAAAAAAAAAATTTTTTTTTCTATAGTTGGTCAGTTTTTGGCTTATAACATTTTTCCTATAACTCTGGGAACAAAAGTTTATTAGAGACTTTTGTATCCCATTTAATTTTGAATAAATAGTTCAATTTTCAGCTCATTCTAAAAAGTGGTTTGGCACCGCCATTCATTTAAAAAAGGGTAAAATTTCAAAAAAAAAAAAAAAAAAATAAAACTTTTAACCGTAATAGACTCGGAAAAACGCTAGAAATGGACGACTTTTCTCACCGGTAAAAAATCTTTATAACTGAAAGTTTCAGCAGAATCGGCTGAAAATTAAAAAAAAAAATTTTTTAAAGTATAATTTGCCATTTTAACCCCGGCCGGCAACCCTGGTTTTCCCTGATTTTTGGCCGGGGCCGGGGCCGGGGCCCGGGTCGGTTCATAAAGCTGAATCATAAAGCTGAAAAATTAAATCATTATGAAATGGAATTGTCAGTGGAGGAAAAGAAAACAACAATAAGCGACTCACTATGACATTTTCTAAATGCTGTTATACGAATATTATGAATATAAGAATTTGGAGAAAAGTAAAAGTGACAAATGCTTATGCCTACATTTCATGGGTTTTGTCTCACGAACGAAACACAACTAAAATATCTGCCACATTTTCAAAAAATAATTGAGCGAAAATCAAAGGAGAAGAGGATGCTGCAAGAGTATATCAATACTATTCATAGCGCCTTGTATAAACAGTATTATAAGTTAGTTTAAACAGTGACCAGGATGCAATTAGACTTACCACAAGCTCGCAAGTCATTGAAGAGTTTACTTGTCACTTCAAAAATCGTTGAAGAGAAAGTAATTACTTTAACGATCGGAAATTCCGTCACTTCAATATTTCCGATCGTGATCTACTTATGTCACTATGGAAAGAATTGATAAATTGAAAAATTATATATCCTATCATGATTTATGTTGCTGAGAGTTATGCAAAAACATGTCGAACCATAATCTTGAACCTACGAACGCCAGCGAACACCAATAGACTCGTAAAACTTTAGATTGGTATTAAAATAATATTTTTTTTATTTTATATTATGTTTTTTAAATAATATCTTTTAATAAGAATATAATTATATTTAATATTAAAAAAATATGCGAATGATTTTGTTTTTAATGAATATGTAATAAATGAAATAAAATAATAACGCGTTTACTTTTTCCTTCTTTGTTTTAACTTCTTGATACTTCAAGCTTTCTTTGCACGTGTACACGTGTGTACGAATGTATATCAACATATATATGCTTAAGTGTTTTATTACATCAGTGTATAAAATTTTCAAATAAATTTATAAAAAACTGTTTGAAAAATGAAGTTTGAATGAAAAAATATAAAAAATAAAAGACTAAAGTTAGAAAAAATAAAGTACGAAAGGAAAAAATAAACACGAAAGAGGGAAAATAAAATACGAAAGGAAACAAAATAAAGTACCAAAAAATAAATAAATAAATAAATAAAGTACGAAAAAAATAAAGTTTGAGAAAAAATAAAATTCGAGAAAAGAAAAAATAATAATAAAGTACGAAAGGAAAAAATAAAATACGGTAGAAAAAATAAAGTTGGAAAAAAATGTACAAAAGAAGGAAATACTTGTGAAGAAAATAAAGTTCGAAAAAAATTATAAAGGAAAAATAAAGTCCGACAGGAAAAAAAGATTTGAGAAAAAATAAAGTCCGAAAAAATTACTCGAGGAAATAAATTTACTTAAGAAAACAAAATTACTTAAGGGGAAAAATTGAGAAAAAAATTACTGAAGGAAAAAAATTATTTTAGTGGGAAAAAATTATTTAAGGAAAAAAAAGCAAGAAAAAAATTGAAGTGCGGAAAATAATCCTTTATTCATGATATCCCAGAATATTAAAACAAAAATCATTGTTACACAGAAACGGTATGACTAGCACACGGACATAAGAGCAATTCATCACTAAAAGGTATATGAAAGTAATGTATGGGTGTACATGCTTGCGCATGCGCATTCGCGTGTCTGTTTACTCGTGTCGCATTATTCTGCTGCCAGAGGGGCACCGCTCGCGGATACGACACCAGATGAGCCGTGAGCCAACCGACTTCGGAATCAAAATCACGTGAGCAAGTCAAGAAGGGGAACGGGTGACGTCATAGTGTCGAGAGGCCTATGCTGAGAAGTTACGAGGGTATATGTATGCGCACTCGTGTGATGTTACCACCGAGTGTGCCTTACAACATTGCAATGTTGCAAAGAGGATCTTGCAATAAGAAGCCAGCTGTCACTGACATTGGTACTCCCCTCATATCGAGTAAGCGTAACTTAAGCAAGGGTGGCACGTTTCTGACCATGTTTGTCGTTGCTAGAAAGTGCTAGAAGTTGCTAGAAAAGGCCTAGAAAATGCTATAAAAGCTCATAAACAAGCCTGGAAACCAAAAGTAACAACCACAAGTAGTGATAACAACTGCAAAATGACTCAGCAAAGACCTTGAGTAGGTGGTTTTCCCTCTTTTTCCACAAATTTCCCCTCACCCAAAACATGGTCAGGAAAGAGCGTGGCATATTTCCCTCAGAACCATCTTTTCCTTTCGGTGCCAGATGGTTTTCCCTCGTTGTCAGCTATCCACAAAGTACCACCTTACTAATTTATATAATTTAATATATATTTTTTTTTTCACCTCTGGTGGGCAAAGGCCAGAGGCGTACTAAATTCCACCAGAGTTAGGGGGAAAGTCGGGAACATGGTGAAATTGAAAGGCCGACATGATCTGATACACGGTGTTTGAAGGTGTATAAGTCATAGGAAGTTGGAAAAATAGATGAAGGAAGTGTGTTCCAGACTTTACCAGAAAAGCACATGTAAGATTGCGCATAGCAGTTAAGTCTGGAGTCAGAGAGTTGGACAGAGAAAGGATGAGACAGTAGAAAATTATGTCTCACGGGTAGTTCTCAATGGAGGAGGTGTGCATCGAGAGAGTTTAGAAAAGCAGTGTCCATTGTAAGAGCAATAGTACAGAGAGACTGACAAATCAATCCGACGGGCAGAAAGACTGAGGAGAAATAGTGAGAGTTGGAGAGTTGATAAGGTGAAAAGCTCTAGACTCCACCTTTTGAAGGAGAGCTGTATAATTGGGACCAACAAAGATGTGTGTGGGCGTGCTCCATACAGGGGTGAACAACATCCTTATATATAGCAACTGGGGTGTAGTGAAGAAATTTTAAAGGAGCCTCAGAACATCAAACTTTTTGAAGCTTGTTTAGAAAGAGAAGTAATGTGATCTTTTCAAGAAAGGTCACGAGAAAAAGAAAAACCAAGAAAATTAAGGAGTGATGAAGGTTTGAGTTTTGTGTTTTCGAAAAAGATTTCATAGTTGTGTGGAAAGTTGTGTCGAGTAGAGAGATGGAGGAATTGAGTTTTCGAGGCATTGAAAACGACAATGTTTTCTGTGCTCCAGTTTGAAATACGAGATAGATCATAGGTCAGTTGCTCCAAGGCTGCCTTCCCTGCGTTTATTAATTGCTGTTGGGGGAGCTCCTTTCAAATTGAATGGAATAATGAATGGTGGGGTCATCGGCATAGGAATGGATAGGAGATGAATAACAGAGAGAATGTCATTAATGAAAACAAAAAAGTGTTGTTGATGAGTGACACCATAATTAACAGATTTAAAGGATGAACGGTGGCTGTCTAAAACAGCTGCTACAGAACGTCCAGAAAGGAAATCAGAGAGAAGGCCACAGAGAGAAGAATAGATTCTGAAAGAGGAGGAAAGTTTGGAAATCAAAGCTTTGTGCCAGACTCTATCGAAAGCTTTCGGTATGTCTAGAACGACAGCAAAAGATTCACCGAAATACCGATGAGCGAAGGACGAACAGTCAGAAAAAAGGGAAAGATCACCAGTAGAGCGTTTACTACGAAAGCCATACTGGCGATCAGAGATAAGATTAGAAGAATCGAGGTGTTTTCCAAACCTTCCTGTTAATGATAGATTCGAAAACTTTAGGAAAAAACGGAGGTTAAGAAAATGGGACGGCAGTTAGAGGGTTGAGAGGAGTCACTCTTCTTCGGCGCAGGCTGAATGAACGCACGTTTCCGGCAAGTAAGGAAGGTTTAAGTAAAAAGACAGACGAAATAGTTTACCAAAACAGATCGCAAGATCGGAAGCACTAGTTTTGAGAACCACTGGAGGGAGACAATCAAAATTATTTCTTCTTAGTGTTAAGCTCAGAGAGCAGAAATGACGTGTTTAGAAGAAATTACAATTTTAGGCATAAATGAGTCGGAGAGGGTTGAAGGAGTAGGACAGTTCTGGAATTGTCTAAGGTTGAATTAAAGGCAAAAGTTTGAGAGAAGAGTTCAGCTTTAGAGTAATGCAAAACGGCAGTTGTGCCGTCGGAAGATACTAAAGGAGGGAAAGAGGAAGAAGTAAAATTGGAGTTTACATTTTTTGCAAAATGCCAGAAAGGTCGTGTGAAAGAAGGACCAGAAAGATTATTGCATATTAAAGGAAAAAATAAGTTTTTGGTGTTATGGAGAATAGATTTTGCATGATTACTGGATGAAATATAAGTTGCATAAGTTTCTGGAGTTTGAAGATGTTGGTAGTCCCAAAAGGCAGCTTCCCGGCGGCGGATAGAACGAGAACAGAGTTAAACCAAGGTTTGTTTGGTGTTGTATAAGTGGAAGAATATGGAATGTAAGCCTCGATGCCAGATAAAATTACCTTCGCACACTCCGATAGACCATTCCCACG
The DNA here is from genome assembly GCA_009176605.1 of Armadillidium nasatum. Taxonomy (NCBI): domain Eukaryota; kingdom Metazoa; phylum Arthropoda; class Malacostraca; order Isopoda; family Armadillidiidae; genus Armadillidium; species Armadillidium nasatum. The sequence continues at coordinate 41,823 of SEYY01001062.1, forward strand.
AAAACAGTAATCATTCCATGGGAAATCAGAAAAGTACAACCGAAAATCAGACCAGTTATTGGCACCGAAATGTCAGAAACATCTCACCACCGAAGACTGGGCTGTTATTGCGGAAGACTTGAGGTGAGAGGACAAGATGCAGAGATTAGGTGATCGGATGAACCCAGAGGAGGAAAGAGTTTAACAGTGTAAGGAGAAGGATGAGATCATGTCAGTTTCATACTATTTTATTTTTAACTTTTATTAATTCTATATTATGTTTATATTTTTTGTTTTGCAAAAATTTTTATTATTATACTGTAAGCCTTGAAAATGGAAAGAAGTGCATCTTACCCGAAACTAATCAGCTAATAAATATAATTAAACATTTAAATTTGTTTATATATATATATATATATATATATATATATATATATATATATATATATATATATATATATATATATATATATATATATATATATATATATATATATATATATATATATATATATATATATATTTGTGATGGATCGGATGTCATATTTTCTCATTTGAGGATGTGGATATTGAATTTCGTCGTCAAGTGCGGATGTGTATGCTGACGCGGATGTTGATTTTTCGAAAGAGCGAATGCGGGTGCGGATGTGGAATTTTTGAAAGTGCGGATACCGATGTCAATTTTGATGAGGACGCGAATGCCTTTGCCATCATATATATATATATATATATATATATATATATATATATATATAATATATATATATATATATATATATATATATATATATATATATATATATATATATATAGTTAAGACAGCTTTTTTCCTAGTGAACCTTAATCTAATTAGAAAGATTAAAGCCAATACTAAGGGTTTCCACATACTCATTTAATACATTGTGAACGTTTAACACCGTATCTCGGTCCGTCTTCAGTACAAACTAAATTTTACAAATTTCTATTTTAAAATACAATCAAAATATAAATTAATTAACTATATAATTTATAAGATATTTAAAATAATAATAATTGCAATAAAATAATAAAGAATAAAGTAATAGTATTAATTTTGAAATAACAAATAAAAATAAAAAGGCTGGACTATTTTGAGGAAAAAAAAAAAAAAAAAAAGTCTTCATTATTGAGTGAAAAGGACAATAGAAGAAGCTTCACCATTTAAAGATAGGCAATGAGTTTTTATATATAAAATTTCAAAATCCTGTGATTAAGAAGGGAAGATGCTTGTTAAATGTTAAAGAACTTAGAAATTAGATGAAGGGGAGGGTCCAATCCTGAAAAAAAAGAAAGTTTATTATTTGACCGATCGAGCTGAAATTTTTAAGTTATATGCATTTTTTCCCGAATTTTCTAAATTGATTTCGAAGTTTTTTTCTGAGTCTATTTGGTCCCAAAGTTGAAAAAAAATAATGGGGTTAAACCGGTCCTCATTAGCTGAAAATTTAACTGAACAATCTTAACCCCAATTTCTTGCATTAGAGGGAATAGAATTTTGATATCACGTCTAGAAAAAAAAGTTATAAGCACTAGAATTTTTTCTTGAAAAAAATTTGCAGAAAACGTAGCCTTTCGGAGAAAAAAAAATTTATTTAAAAAAAAAACGCTAACCACAAATTTTTTTATTTTTTGGATTTTGTTTAGAGGAGGGAGAGGGTAGAACTTTTATTTAGTGCATTATTAAATGCTATTTGTTTGGAGAAAGATATAGCCTCACAAACTTTTGAAATTTTTGAAAATTGGTCAAAAATGGACCTTTTTTGAAGAGCTATAACTCAAAACAAACGAATAGGATCGAATAAAGTATAGAGAGAAAATTTGTAGCCACATTCATCCTCTATACACCAATAAAATATAAGAAATGTAATAGTAGTTTTTTTTAAATATTTTTGTCCGAAAAGGTGATTTTTTTTTTGAAAAAAATAAAAAATAAAAAAAAATTCCGATAGTTGGTCAGTTTTGGGCTTATAGCATTTTTTCTATTACTCTGGAAACAAAAGTCTGTTAAAAGCTTTTGTAGCCCATAGAATTGTAAATATACAGTCCAATTTTCAGGTCAATTAAAAATGTGGTTTGGCCCCACCATTAATTTGAAAAAGGTTCAAATTTCCAAAAAGAAACTTTTTAACTGTTATAGACTCAGAAAAACTCTAGAAATGAACATTTTTCACCTTGAAAAAGCAGCTGTATACACTGAAAATTTCATCGGAATCGCTCAAAAACAAAAAAATTTAAGATTGAACCGTCCCCTGAAGGAAAAGGGCGGGAATGTCTATAGTCTTTTATGGCAGAGTGTACAGGAGAGCAAAGAGGATGGTCTGTTCTAAAGGAAACTCCTCTATGCTTATCAATCCTCACTCTTATAATTAGAGACCAGTTTGACCTACATAGCCGCATTGCAGATGGTACACTTAAATAAATAAATTTATGAGGATCTGAGAAGGATTGAGAGAGATTCTTTGTTTCTGAAGAAACTCTAAATTAAGAGGGAGTTATAATTTATAAGAATGAATTGGCGCTGCGGGAATGTAGCTTCAATTATAGTAAAAATATTTCTATTAAGATGAGAGGTAAGTGATCCTATATACTGAAGTTTTAAGTATATATTTTGCTTGAGTACAGTAGGAAAATGAAGGGTGGGTCTGAAGATACTACTGAGACACTCGTTGATTAATACTTTTCCACTTGTAACATTGGGAATAAATTAAAATGGAAAAGTATTTTCATACTCTCTCTCTCATATATATATATATATATATATATATATATATATATATATATATATATATATATATATATATATATATATATATATATATATATATATATATATAATATTAGAGAAGGATCGCATGTCATTTTTCCATATTCGGATGCTGAAATGCCGAAATGCCGAAATGCCGAAATGCCGAAGGGCGGAGGACCAAGAGTCAGAAAGTAGAGAAAGGAGATCACCATTAGAGCGTTTCTTACGAAAGCCCTAGTGGCGATCAGAGATAAGAGTAGAAGAATTGAGATGTTTCCAAATCTTCCTGTTAAGGATAAATTCGGAAACTTTAGAAAGAACGGAGGTTAAAGAAATAGGACGATATTTAGAGGGTTGAGAGGGGTCCCCCTTCTTCGGCACAGGTTGAATGAGCGCACGTTTCCAGCAAGAAGGAAACGTCGAAATAGAAAGGCAAAGACGAAATAGTTTACCAAGGCAAGGTGCAAGCTCGGAAGCACAAGTTTTGAGAACCGCAGGAGGAATACCATCAGATCCATACTCCATCTTAGTGTTAAGCTCATAAAGAGCAGAAATGACATCTTTAGAAGAAATTCTAATTTTAAGTATAATTGAGTCAGAGGGGGTTGAAGGAGAAGGAATAGCTCCGGAATCGTCTAAGGTATAGTTAGAGACAAAAATATGAGCGAAGAGTTCAGCTTTAGTAGAAGGTAAAATGGAGTTGTGCCATCAGATGAAACTAGAGGAGTGAAAGAGGAAGGAGGAAAGTTAGAGTTGACATTTTTTGCAAAATGCCAGAAAGGGCGAGAGTAAGAGGATCCAGAAAGATTATTGCATTTGCGGCGGAGAAAAGAGTTTTTGGTATCTCGAAGAATAGATTTTGCACGATTCCGAGATGAAATATAAATTGAAAGAGTTTCAGGAGTTTGAAGACGACGGTAATCTCTGAAGGCAGCATCCCTACGGAGGATAGCGCGAGAGCAAGTAGAGTTAAACCAAGGATTGTTAGGTTTAGTAGAAGGGAAATAATATGGAATGTACGCCTCTATGCCAGAGAAAATCACCTTGGTTATACTCTCAGCACACTCCGAGGGACCCATCCCAAACGAAACATGGGAAATCAGAGAAGTACAACCGCAAGTCAGACAAGTTAGCAGCACCGAAGTGCCATAAACGTCTTCTCGCCGAAGGAGGGGGCGTTCTTGCTTAAGACTTGAAGAGACAGAATAAGATACAAAAATAAGAAGGTGATCGGATGAACCCAGAGGAGGAAAGATGGTCAGGGATACGGGTATAGAATTACACCAACTGCTTAAGGTTGTTCTGGATAGAGAAGTTGTAAGCAAGTTCACCAGCTGGATCATGAGAACTAGATGAAAACCATTGGCGGTGTTGAACATTGAAATCACCTCTCTCTCTCTCTCTCTCTCTCTCTCTCTCTCTCTCTCTCTCTCTCTCTCTCTCTCTCTCTCTCTCTTTATATATATATATATATATATATATATATATATATATATATATATATATATATATATATATATATATATATATATATATATATATATATATATATATATATATATATATATATATATATATATATATATATATATATATATATATATATATATATATATATATATATATATTAATATATATATATATAGTGGTGTTCCTCAGGGTTCTGTACTATCACCAACACTTTTTCTACTCTTCATTAATGACCTTCTCTCCATCACCTCATCTCCTATCCACTCCTATGCTGATGACTCCACCCTTCATTATTCCTTCCTTTTTGAAAAACGTCCCACCCAACAGCAGTTGATAGACTCGAGAAGGGTAGCCTTGGAGCAACTAACCTCTGATCTTTCCCGTATTTCAAATTGGGGCAGAGAAAACATGGTTGTTTTCAATGCCTCAAAAACTCAGTTCCTCCATCTCTCCACTCGACACAATCTTCCACACAGCTATGATATCTTCTTCGAAAACACACAACTCAAGCCTTCATCTGTCCTTAATATTCTTGGTGTTTCTTTTTCTCGTGATCTTTCTTGGAAAGATCACATTACTTCTCTTTCTAAGCAAGCTTCTAAGAGGTTGGGTGTTCTGAGGCGCCTTCAGAATTACTTCACGCCACCCCAGTTGCTTGCTCTGTATAGGGGTGTTGTTCGTCCCTGTATGGAGTATGCTTCGCACATCTGGGGTGGTTCCACACATACAGCTCTCTTAGAGAAGGTGGAGTCAAGGGCATTTCGTCTCATCAACTCTCCTGCTCTTACTAACTCTCTTCAATCTCTTTTCTGCCCGTCGAATTGTTGCGTCACTCTCTCTTTACTATCGCTATTACAACAGACACTGCTCTTCTGAACTCTCTCGTTGCATACCTCCTCCATTGAGAAGAGCTCGTGCGACACGCCTTTCTACACATTCTCATCCTTTCTCTGTCCAACTCTCCGACCCCAGACTTAACCGCTATGCTCAGTCTTACATATACTCTACTGGTAAAGTCTGGAACACACTCCCTTCATCTGTTTTCCCAACTTCCTTTGACTTGCATACTTTCAAACGCCGTGTGTCTGGACACGTCGGCCACCATCGACCATGATCTATAATCTCGAAGTATATATATCCCAACTCCGGTGGGATTTGGTAGGCCTCTGGCCTTTGCCCACCGGAGGAGTCATAAAATATATATATATATATATATATATATATATATATATATATATATATATATATATATATATATATATATATATATATATATATATATATATATATATACACTGAAGAGCAAAATTAACGACCACCGGAACAAGCGTCAATAGGTGGATACTGAAACATACAAAACGGGTAGTAACATTTTTATTATACATCTCATGGAAATAATGTGGTGCCTTACCATGGGAAACCCGGGATCCTGAGGCACAATGGCATATACGTAGTGTGTGGTGCAAACCTGCAGGGTGTAGTATGTGCTTGCCACCTGTCCCTTGCCGTCAGTAACTTGTGTGACCTCCCCTTTCACGTATGACAGTTAATCATCGTTGAATGCATGCTAGAGATGAGATCCTAGATGGTTTCCTGTGGCAGTTCCTCATATGGGTGTACAACCGCTTGTCGCAGGCCGTGTAGCTGGTGTTGTAGCCGTCGTAGCCGCCTTTTCAGTGTGTCCCACAGATGCTCGATGGTGTTTAGGTTGGGACTGTACGCGGGCCAGTACAATGTTCGAATACCTACCGTGTTGAGGTAATCTCCAACACATCTGGCCACGTGCGTTCTGGCGTTATCCTGCATAATTACGAAGGCTTCACCAATGTAGAGGCCAAATGGTACGACGTACGGTTCGAGTATGTCCGTTATGTATAGTTGCTCGGTTATTTACCATGTATCGAAGACGTGTAACTCCGTGCGGGCATGAAAATATATACCACTCCAAACCATTAAACGGTCCCACCATCGAAGGGGAGTATCTCTTGCATTGTGCATACCGTATAGCTCTCATGAAGCTTCCGATAAACCCTGGAACGTCTGTCGGAGCTGTGCAGATTGAATCGTCGCTCATCCGTAAGTAGGATACTCGTCCAATTATGGGGCAGCCAATGCAGATGTTGTGTGAAAAAAAAATCCTTGCTCTTCGGTGCTCCCTGGTGAGCGGAGGCCCTCTTGCCGGCCTCTGTAGGTGGTATTCTTGTACCGCGAGGAGACGTCGAATGATATTCGTGCTAAGATGGGTCTGATGGACAGCCTGCAGCTCGGCACGATGGTCACGTGGTGCTGCATGTCGATCGCGCGCTGCCATTAATCGTATATCTCTGTCCTCTACGGCCGTTGTTGCCCGTGTCCTACCTTGGCCAGGCTGTCTGGTGTCTACTTGTACCTCTGTAGGATCCTTCCGATGGTTTCATGGGAGACCCCGAACCGTCGGCCGTGCCCTTCAGCTGCCAGTGTTGTGATTGCCACACAGTCGTTGCGTATCAAACTCCGTCGTAACCTCTCTATAATACTTGCACAAACGCTAAAGGTTGAATCTCGATACCCGGATACCCATGACGTTACCTCTCCTACCACGTCACTCACCGAATTTGTCTGGTTTGCCCTTTTACCGTATTTGGTTGATATCGTACCTACGTCCCACCCATCGATGCTAAACTACATTATTTGGGTAGATGCGGGCACACACCTCCACACTTAGGCACTTACATTACCCTACAATGTCGTCGGGATCTCCCAATTGATAAATTGTAGATGGTGCTTTAATTTTGCTTTAATATATATATATATATATATATATATATATATATATATATATATAATATATATATATATATATATATATATATATATATATATATATATATATATATATATATATATATATATATATATATATATATATATAATTAAGAAATAAAATTGTTTCGTAAAATTTTAACAATTAATAACTAACATGCATATTTATCTCATTATTTTCGTAATGTCTTTTTATTCTTCAAAGAGAGATTTTATACAATTTGTTTTGAACTCTTGAGTTTTTAACGAAAATAGAGTATTCTTTTCGTTTTAATACGAAACAATATTTGATAAATGCAATTGAATTTTTCTAGATTGAAGAGCCAGATGACTGGTTAAGATTTGGGAATCCATGGGAAAAAGCCCGTCCAGAATATATGATTCCAGTTAACTTTTATGGTAGAGTAGAAGACACCCCTCAAGGAAAGAAATGGGTTGATACACAGGTGAGTTTTTTTGTATATATATATATATATATATATATTATATATATATATATATATATATATATATATATATATATATATATATATATATATATATATATATATATATATATATATATATATATATATATATATACCTTCCGATGGCTCACCGAATTCCACCGGAATTGGAAAAATTCTATCCTGGTCGATGGAGACCGACATGTCCAGATACACGGCGTTTGAAAGTGTGCAAGTCAAAGAAAGTGTGTTCCAAACTTTACCAGTAGAATATATGTAAGATTGAGCATAGCGGTTAAGTCTGGGGTCAGAGAGTTGGACAGAGAGAGGATGAGACTGTGTAGAAAGGCTCGCACGAGCCTTCTCAATGGAGGAGGTATGCGACAAGAGCGTTCAGAAGAGCAGTGTAATAGCGATAGTATAGAGAGAGTGACGCAACAATTAGACAAGCAGAAAGAGATTGTAGAGAGTTAGTAAGAACAAGAGAGTTGATGAGACGAAAAGCCCTAGACTCTACCTTCACAAGGAGAGCTGATGAGTAAAACCACCCCAGATGTGTGAAGCGTATTCCATACATGGACGAACAACACCCCTAAGGAGAACAAGCAACTGGGGTGGCTTGAAATAATTCTGAGGGCGCCTCAGAACACCCATCCTCTTAGAAGCTTGTTTGGAAAGAGAAGTAATGTGATCTTTCCAAGAAAGATTACGAGGAAAAGACACACCGAGAATATTAAGAACAGATAATAGATTGAGTTGTGTGTTTCCGAAGAAGATATAGTTTTGTGGAAGATTGGTGTCGAGTGGAGAGATGGAGAAACGGAGTTTTTGAGGCATTGAAAACGACCGTGTTTTCTCTGGCCCAATTTGAAATACGTGAAAGATCAGGGTTTAGTAGCTCCAAGGCTACCCTTCTCGAGTATATTAACTGCTGTTGGGAAGGACATCTTTGTGTAGAGTGGAGAGATGGAGGAACTGAGTTTTTGAGGTATTGAAAACTACCATGTTTTCTCTGCCCCAATTTGAAATACGTGAAAGATTAGAGGTTAGTTGCTCCAACTTCTTGAGTCTATTAACTGCCGTTGGGAGGGATATATTTCAAACTGAAAGGAGTAATGAAGTGTGGAGTCACCAGCATAGGAGTGGATAAGAGATGAAGTAAAAGAAAGAAGATCATTAATGAAAAGTAGAAGAAGTGCTGGAGAGAGGACAAAACCCTGAGGAACACCACTATTAATAGATTTAAAGGAAGAACGGTGGACGTCTGCCACAGCTGCTATAGAACGACCGGAAAGGAAATTAGAGAAGATTAAAGCTAGAAGGATAGATACCGAAAGAGGGAAGTTTAAAAATCAAAGCGTTGTGCCAGACTCTATCGAAGGCTTTGGATATGTCCAGCGCGATAGCAAAAGATTCACCGAAATCCAGAAAAGCGAAGGATCAAGAGTCGGAGAGAAGGAAAAAAATATCACCAGTTTAGCCTTTCTTAAGAAAGCCATTCTGGCGATCAGAGATATGATTAGAAGAATTGAGATATTTCCAAATCATCCTGTTAAATATAGATTCGAAAACTTATGAGAGAGCGGAGGTTAAAAAAATTGGACAATAGTTGGAGGGATGAAAGGAATCACCCTTCTTCAGCACAGGCTGAATGAGCGAACGTTTCTAGCAAGAAGGGAAAGTGAAAGTAGAAAGACAAAGACGAAATAGTTCACCAAGGCTGGTTGCAAGTTCGGAAGCACAAGTTTTGAGAACCACAGGAGGAATACTATCGGGAACGAACACCTTCTTAGTGTTAAGCTCAGAAAGAACAGAAATGACGTCTTTATAATAAATTCTAATTTTTGGCATGAGTTGAAATAGGAGGAATAGCTCCGGAATCGTCAAAAGTTGAATTAGAGGCAAAAGTTTCAGCAAAGAATTCAGCTTTAGAAGAAGGTAAAACAGCAGTTGTGCCGTCAGAAGATATTAAAAGAGGGAAAGAGGAAGAAGCAAAGTTAGAGTTGACATTCTTATCCAAAATGCCAGAAAGAGCGTGAGGAAAAGAAACCAGAAAGATTATTGCATTTACTACGAAGAAGAGTTTTTATTGTTACGAAGGGTAGATTTTGCACAATTCCTGGATGAAATATAAGTTGCATGAGTTCCTGAAGTTTAAAGACGACGGTAATCCCTGAAGGTAGCATCCCTGCGGTGTATAGCGCGAGAACAAGCAGAGTTTAACCAAGGTTTGTTAGGTTAGTTATTGCCAGAGAGAATCACCTCAGTTATGCGTTCAGGACATTCCGAGGGACTCCTTCCACGGAAGCAATAATCATTCCACGGGGAATCAAAGAAGTAAGACCACAAATCAGACCAACTTGCGGCACGAAAATGCCACAAACTTTTCCTTTTAATAGAAGGTTGATCTTTCCTGCGGCAGACTTGAAGAGATAGAAGAGGATACGGAGATAAGAAGATGACAGAGGAACCCAGAGGAGGAAAGATCTTAACAGTATAAGGAGAAGGATTAGAAATTAGAAAAAAGTCTAGAATGTTGGGTTCATCTCCAAGACGATCAAGGATACGAGTAGGAAGCTGCACCAACTGCTCAAGGTCGTTTTGGATAGGGAAATGGAAGGCACGTTCACCAACTGAATCTTGAGAATTAGAATAAAGTCATATATATTCTAATTCTTGAGAATTAGAATAAAGTCATATATATATATATATATATATATATATATATAATATATATATATATATATATATATATATATATATATATATATATATATATATATATATATATATATATATATATATATATATATATATATATGGTATTTATTGTAATTTTTGTGATCCTTAGTTTACATAAACTCTGCATTAAAGAAAAATTACCCTAATAGAACAAAATTATTATTGAACATTAAAGTATTTATTTTATTTTAATAACTAAAAAAAAAAAACTGTTCTGTTTCGGACCCTATATTTTATAGTAAAATTAAAAATGATGGCTGTTATTTCTTTGTTTAAGTTATATTTTCGACTGTTGACGGCAAGCTGTGATAATATTACCAAGAAAATAGATCCATATACTTTTATATAAAATCAAACTAAAATACTGTGAAGACTCGTTCATTATGTGATATGCTTTAAATGATATTATGTGATATGCTTTATATGATATCAGATTCAGATACCTTGATTGGGTGGTGTGGTCTAGGTGGGGGGGGAGGACCTCCGGGCTCGTGCCTTTGTTCTGCGGCCGTGTTTTGAGAGTGTCATTACTTTTTGTATGCATCATTGAGTTCATATAATGTGTGTTTATGTATTGTGGTGTTTCAGAAGACAATTGTTGTTTCTGTAAATTCAAAACAAAATAAATTGGTTCTAAAGGAAGGCGGTACCTACCACCATCAGTCGGGTTCCTCCCAATCTTTTCCTGGCTTCACAATGGCCAGGGGTTTCGACGCCCTTTGTTGACGAGATGATAGGGGCTACTACCCCTTCCCCAGTGTCTATACCAAAAGTCCAGAGTGTTTGTTTCTCGGCCTTTCCATCACACTCGAGAGGTGATTAAGTTAATCTCTATTCGTCCTCCGTCTCTTTGATTCCTTTATCCACAGATGACTCAACGTTCCTCCCATTTCAGGTACCCTTCTCTTAAGGTAAATTTTTTTTTTTTTTTTACAGAACGCCACCGCTCACGGGCAGAGCCCTTTTGAAGGAGGGGGCACGCACACATGGATAAGATTTATTTAAACATACACACCTAACGCACAGCCCTCAGGTGGGCGCAGACGCAAGCCTTGAAGAGTGGAAGATTAAACACAGGAGGAAAAATAGATGAAGGTAGAGAGTTCCACAGAATAGAGGTGGCTGGAAAGAAAGAGGTACCACAACGGGCTAGCCTGGGATTTCCTACGTCCACACAAAATTGGTGGGAAAACAGGGCACCCCTTGTGCAACGAGGACGACGCAATGGTGGAGGAATGCGAGAGACCAATTCCCTCTAGCACCTGCCATTGTAGTACCTGTAGAAAAGAGATAGCGCGCCAACGTCACGTCGCAGAGACAGAGGGTCAAGAGAGTTTGAAAATAGGGGACAGTTTATTAATCTTTTAGCTTTTGACTCAACTCTATCCAGAAGAGAGGAGGAACCGGAGCCCCCCCGAATGTGAGAACAGTACTCCATACAAGGGCGAATAAGACCCTTATATATTTGGAGTAACTGTTCAGAAGAAAAAAATTCTCGCAATCTGAACAGAACTCCCAGCTTCTTAGAGGCCGCTTTAGCAACCATTGTGATATGTGGTTTCCAAGATAGTTTGTTGTTTATGTTTAGACCAAGAATGTTAATGTTATTTACAGGTGAGACGGGAGAGCCATCGAAGAGGATAGGAAAGTTAGGAGGTGTTTTTGAGAGGGAGATTGAAGAAGTTGTTTTTTTAAAGAGTTGAATTTCACAAGGTTGCTTTGACCCCACCGGCAATTCCCATCCAGATCGGCAAGAATAGAATCGGAAAGTTGAGGACGAGAAGCAACTCTAGAAGCAAAAGAGGGAGCAGATTTGAAATGAGTAGAAGAATGTAGAGTTGAATCATCAGCATAAGATTGAATAGAGTTAGAAGTGCAGTTGAGAAGATCGTTAATGAAAAGTAAGAATAAGGTTGGAGATAAAACAGAACTCCTCTGAGGAACACCACAGTTGACAGAAAAGGAGGAAGAGGTCGCTCCATCTACAACTGCTGAAATGGAAATGGAACGATCTGAGAGAAAACTAGACAATAGTAAGCAAAGAGAATGAGGAAACCCAAAGGAGGGGAGCTTGGAGAGCAGTGACGCATGCCATACCGGGAGTGTTAATGTTAATATAGGCACAGACTCCACCATTTAGACGGAAATTGTGAAAAAAGTTGTAGTTAGAGACATTAAGATTGCTAGAGAAAGAATCCCTGTCCAACTGGGTCTCAGACAGAAACAAAATGTTAGGAAGATTACTCTATATATAATATATATATATATATATATATATATATATATATATATATATATATATATATATATATATATATATATATATATATATATATATATATATATATATATATATATATATATATATATATATATATATATATATATATATATATATATATATATATATATATATATATATATATATATATATATATATATATATATATATATATATATATATATATATATATATATATATATACTGTGAAAGACATTCTTCAATATTTCCAGAAGCATCATCTGCCTGTTACTAATGTCTATCGGTTCCCTTCACATAGGTAAACCCACACTGTGTAGAATCCTCGACTCCTCTTCACCTTTAGCGTACAGTTTCCTCCTACCAAGGTGAAAATCGGGTTTACCATCCACTCAGTTAGTTCTTATATCCCTCACCCGAAAAGATGTTTTAGGTATCATAAATTTGGCCACCCTAATCTTTTGCTCGAGATTTGAAACCTCGTTCCATGGCTCTTGTCATAACCTCCCTTGTTGTCTTAATTGTAAAGGTACACATATGGCGTCTTCTATTCACTGCCCGACCTTTGCCTTAGAAAATTAAATTCTGGAGCAGTGCACATTCTTAAATGTGCACTGCTTCCCCTACTTTACATTAGAAACTTCCTCACTTTGCCCTCTTGTCAATGCGACTGTCAGTGCTCCAGTTCTGTGTCCTCCTGTTGCGCATTTTTCGCGAGGCCTACTTGCCCATGGCTCCGTGCCTGGGTCTTCCCACGTGGCTTCTCAGTCTCACAGCCCTCCTCACTGTCTGCTGCTGAAACTCATTTTTCTCTGGAGAACTGTCCACCTTATTCCCCTGCCATGGTTCGATCGATTGCTCGACATCTCTCCCCGGAACACGTAACCATTTCTCCTGCCGTGTGTGTAGCATATATTCATGCATCCACCCTCGTGTTGCTCCCGGTCTGTCTTTAGCGACTCCTACTGAGAGTCCTTGCCCTACAGTCGCCTTGCCTAATTGTCTCTCTCGAAAGCGCCCAGCTCTTGTTTCTCCGGGGAAACAGACAGATCTGCCCTTTGATGGTTCTGGAAGTTCGCCTCATCGAACTTCTTCCCCCTCCCGTCATACTCGTCACCGAGTTTTTTTTTTTATAAAACTTTGGTTCCATCTGACGGACCATCCCGGATGCTACCTAAACTTGCCCGTCGAGCGGTATGCTCTGTTGACGACGTGAAGACTGGTTTACCGCCTATGGTCATCTCTGCTGGTTCACCTACCACTCCGTCTATTGATGCACACCAACTAACATATTCCAGTGATTCCGAATCGTTTTCCGACACTTTCCTGACCTTCTTCCCTAGCCCGAGACCTTCTGGGGTCATTCCTCTTAAGGACGGTGGTTCGTTCGTGGAGGAGTTGGAAATGAGTTTGATTGATACCCCTCTGGGGTGTCCCAATCATGGTGCAGAAGGTACCATTAAGCTGCTGAGTACCACCCAGAAGGTGGACGTTTGCGTCGCTGGGGATATTGATGCGGTACCCCTACCGTCTCTGTTTCCTCTTCTGATGTGTTTTTGGCATTCTCCACAATTCCTGAGCCGTGTCTTCCTTTGGAAGTTGGGATCGCTCCCTGTTCCAAACAGTGGCGTGCTCTTCTCTTCATTTTATACAATCTTCCCTTACCTCCGTTATGTGTGATTCCTCTCCCTGAGCCTTTGAGTTTTCGAGCGCTCCCATCGTCCCCGCAGAAGGCGAAGGCTCACGGCATGTAACAATCGTCACGGATATTACAATTGACTAATATTTCTCTTTTTCTTCTATCTATTCCTAAATCCTTTCAATGAAATTGTCTTGGTAATTACGCCAATTATGAGAAGTTGGAGAGACTTATCGACTTGCATAGCCTGATAGCCCTATGCCCCCAGGAGCTTTGACTTTACATCCGACCTCTATCTCAACCCTCTCGATATAGGTTGCCTCTTACGTCTCTGAACCGTGGTCTTAACGACAGGGAAATGGCTGCAATTCTGTTACACCCACCTTTCCCTGACCACCAACTTGCATGCGGTGATTGCCCGGCTTCATCTTTACTCGCTGCTTCCCTTGTGCTCTGTATAGCTCTCACCGAGTTGTAAATACGTCAAAAACAACCTTCATCGATTGTTCCACTCTCTCCCACATCCTATGTTGGTTCTAGTTGATTTCAACATCCGGCACCCTTTATGGAGTGACTGTGTGTCGTCTTCTCATGCAGACTGGCTTCTGGACGTGCTGCGCGATTTCGCTCTGTGCTGCTTAATTACTGGCCTACCCACTTTTGAGCGGTTCGACGCTCATATCTTTTCCTGTGTGGATTTATCATTCTGTTCCACTTCGATCCTTTATCGTTTTGGATGGGATCGGTCTGCTTTCCTATGCTAGTGCCACCTCTACCCTATATTTCTTACATCCATGAGTCCCACTCCACCTCAACCATCGTATTCGAGCTGGTGTTACATTAGAGCGGATTGGAATTTTTTTCGACAAGTTACATACTTTCCTTACCTCCCGTCGACGGAATTGTTTCCTTCTCCTGTGGAAGCATTTTCCTATTTTGGGAGCATTCTTTTAGAGGCTGCCAATGTACATATTCCCCGCTCTTCTGGGTCTCATCCCTCGGCAACTCCTGTATAACAAACAGTATAAGGTGTATATAACCGCACCTGCCACTCTCAACTTGATCCTCTTGAAGGCAGCTGCTGCGCGTTCGCGCTACATTAATCGTCGAACTCGTCGGCAGTATTTCAGTCTTTGTTTCTACCATGAATTCCTCCACACCTTTATCATCAATTTACAAGGTCGTCCGTAAAATCTCCCGAAAACATCAAAGGGACCCCCCGACGATTCTCCGTTTCGACTCCTCTCTGTTCGATATCATCTCTGCACCTGGGGCAATTTTTGAAGTCCTTGGATTACACTTTGCTTCTTGCTTTAGCGATTTTCGATACTTAGTGCATTTTCTTATTTTGCGTTTACGGGAGCGGCCTCCTGACTTCTTCGTAGATCAACCCTACAACCGCCTTTTTACATTGTCGGAATTTCGAGAGGCTTTTCAAATGATACGTCATTCCCATCCGAATGCTTTAGCTACTGAGCTTGTATAACATGATATGGGTGGAAGCTGTCTTTCCCCCGGTATGGTTGACAGCATACACTATCCCTATCCCAAAACTCGGCAAGGACCCAAGTCTACCAATAACCAAAGGCTCATTTCGTTGACTTGTCACTCCTGTGGAGTGCTAATGGAGGAAATGTTTGCGTCCGAACTTCTTCCAACGCTGGAACACCTTGCATTGGCCGACCTTCAATTTGGGTTTCGCAAGCACGATCCATTCAGAAACCTTTCTTGTGGTTGGATCATGATATTCGAGGGGCTTTTACATCAAACAAGTTGACTTTAGCTGTCTTTTTTTTTTTCCTTGAAAAAGCTTATTACTCTACATGGAGGCTGAGAGTATTGCACAGCCTCCAAGCCTTGGGAATGATTAATTTCCTAAAGATCTTTTCGGGTTGACCATGGCACCACCTTGCCTCGAATTTTTATCATGGATGAGGGGGGTCTCGCATGGGAATGCGTTTAGTGTTTTGCTATTCGCTATTGGATTTAGCAGCGTGATCGCCATTATACCGGGCTCCATTCCGTGCTCGTTATATGTAGATGCCCTTACCCGTTATGTTTAGGGTGCCAGTATTTCGTGTATGGTGCGTCGACTTGCTTTAACACTTCCACCTTATAAAGCTTTAGGCCAATATCAATGCTCATCGTCTCACAGCCATACACCTCCACCGGCGTCTCGTTTGCAGCAATTAAATTCCCCACTACTTCGCTCATTCTATCCTTTGCACTTGCAGGGATCACGGATGCAATTGCACCACAGTCAATTACGAATTGCCTACCTGTTACTTTATCTTCTACCTTATAAAGAGGATACCTTGCTTTATTCCTCAACCCTTCCGCAGCATTTCTTTTCTTTTCAATGCCTGCTTCTACTCCCAAAATGGGCGTGGCTTCTGCCCTTTCTATTACATCTGGCTTTGTTCTATGTACGTCACTTATAAAATTTTAATATTATTTACCTGTAATTCCATTAGCATTCCTAGAGTAAAATAAACACATTCATCGTATTCACTACTATTATTTTCTTCATTATTATTATTATTATCCATATTATTACTATCATTATTATTATTATTATTATTATTATTATTATTATTATTATTATTATTATTATTATTATTATTTTAAACATTATTATTATTATTATTATCATCATTAATTTTTTTTTTTTTTTTTTTTTTTTTTTTTTTTTTTTTTTTTTTTTTTTATTTATTTATTATTATTATTTTTATTATTAAAATTATCGTCATTATTATTATCACTTCTGTTATAACTGTCACCATAATTATCATTACTATTAAGATATTTATAAATTATTATTAGTTTTATTATTATTATTATTAAGATTCTCAATATTATTATTATTATTATTATTATTATTATTATTATTATTATTATTATTATTATTATTATTATTATTATTATTATTATTACTTTTGAAGGACTCATAATCGATCAACTTATTTCTGTTCTCGTTTAAGTTCAATCTTTCCACGTAATGTCTAATGAAAGTCTGATTTACGATCTTTACGCTAACGACACCTGAAAATCTTACCATCTGCTCCTTTTTACGTTTTAGTTTCTCAGGTGTCGTTTTCACTCGTTTCCCGCGTTGTCAGATCTCGAGGAGTAGGTAGTCATTCTCATTGGTTTATTTTCCTTCTTTAAAAGAGGTGCCATGGCACATTGTCCGAATTCACATTTATAACTTTTATGTCCGAATTTTTGATGGTGCACACAAAGATCTGCATTTCTTTGGTAGCCTGCGCGATTTCTCTATTGTTGGTTTCTCTTCTTGCACTTGCGCTCCTGCCACGTCTTTTAAATTCCCCGTAGTTTCTTTGATTTTCCATTTCATAGCGATCGCTATATAATTTTTCGGCAATGAAATTTACGTTACTCGAAAGATTCTTAATTTGTTTCAAAATGTCAGAATGACTCTTTATTAATTCCTTTAAACAATCGCTGTCTTCTTTTTCTTCCCGTTCACTGGATCTGTCAACCGCGCGCATGGTGTCCTCTCGCAATGAGAATGCTTGCCCCCATCCTTTGTTCCCGTGGGGGAATGGGTTTTGTGTTCTTTCGAGAGTGGAAAACATCATATACATGTTGTCGGCGATTCTCACAATTTCCTCTATTGAGGCACTTTCGATCATAGTTTGCAACGAAATTTGAATGGGGATTGGCATTTCTGATAAGAATAATTCTCTTAGGAACTTCGCATCGTTGTTGACCAGCAATGAATAATTAGAGATTCCTAATGCATTTTTAACTCTCTCCAAATATTCGGAACGACTTTCGTCTTGTTTTAGTCCGTGTTTAAAAACAGAGCGTACACTCTCTCTGAGACAAGGGGCATATGTGGCTTCTAGATCCTGTAGCAAATCTCCGTAACAGTTGCTGCTCAAAGGGAATGTTAGTTTAGCAATTAGTGTCGTTGGCAATATTGTGGATAACAATTTATCCTTCTCTCTGGGGTCGTCAACGGAATATGATTTAAATATGTTGTTTATTGTATTTACCCAGTTAATAGCGTCTGTTTCATCAAAACGTGGAAGATCGCTGGCAAATAAAGGTCGTTGGTGTGTGGACTGCCTTTGTGAGGGTGTAATGGGGGAAGTGGGAGATTTTCTTCTGTTTCTGTGTCTTGACGTTGTAGCTTGGGGGGGAGAATTCTCCTCCCTCTCTCTAAAAGAATCATTGTCGGTTGGCGTTGGAGAGGAAAGTTCCTCTCTGTTGGTTGCGTCTGAGTTCTTGGGTAGATTTTTCTTCTCCTTTCCCCTAGTGGACCTTGCTTTTGGTTTTTTTTTCTAATGCGTCGCATTTTGTAACTGCCTTCTCTTGACCTTCCCTGATATTCCAATTCTCTCTATTTCCTGAAGTGTCTCTTTGTTTAATCTCCACTTTCTTTTTGCTTTTCTGTGGCTTAAAATCACTGTCAATTTAATTACAATGCTGAAATATAGCAATACGTCACTTAATTGGGGTCACCAAATTTACAATGCCATGCAATTGCACGGTATATTAAGAAGTATAGGGTTAAAGATAGCTTTGTTCACTTATTATGTTTATTTCTTAAGCCTAATAGTACAGCACTATCAAATTTTCATCACCTTATTCAATATTCTTTTTACTCTACAAAAGGACTTAGGCAACAGTACAGCTGATAGAGTTTTCGCTACCTAAGTATTGAATTTAAAGCCACTTCATTCCCTTTATATTAAGCCTTATTTGCTTTCTCTTAGAGCGATGCTCTCAGTGTACGTTTCTAGGCACGTTGATCTGGCCTCACTGCTTGACTCTCTCTTTTGCATTCCTCCTTTCGCCCTCACTCTTTTCGAATTGGCCAATCACGTTCGGTTTTAATATCACCTGATATAAGTTTGAGGAGTCGTGTTTCATTTCAATACAGTGGTGATCCCAGAGTCTGGAAATTCTTAACTATAACTGGTACTTAAGAATTTTCCCTGCCTTTGTCCCTCTTACATACTAATTACAATAATGCAAAGGAAAGTAGAAAGGAAGGATGTTTTAAACTGCCAAAGTTAGAGGATAAGAGAAAACAATCTTAGTATTAAGGATCTAATATCTGAATAGTAACACTAATTACATACGATACTAATTGGTTTTAATACTATTTTTGTTCCTGTAATATAAATGTTATTACTGCATCCTCATTCTAAAAGCAATCGATTCCATCTAATATATGATAATATGATAATATGCCTTTATATTCCTTAGGTTTTCCACCTCTGTTCTTCCATTCTTTTCAATGTATACAGTATTGTTTGTGAATTTTAAAACTTTATACGGACCCGAGTAACGGGGTTCTATCTTTCCTAGGTTGTACTGCCTGTTTCTTACAAGTACATACTTTGCTTCCTTTTAGATCCTTCGGCATGAATATTTTCTTGTTTTTAAGGGTAGGTCTCAATGCCAGAGGCTTCGAGAGTAGGTACGTTAGTTTTTCAGCATAAGTTTTATAATCCATATAAGGTTTGCTAACTTCTGCTTTCAAGTAAAGCTCCTGGTATCAGCGGGTTTTGGCCAAACATCAGCATGGATGCTGTAATTCCGCTATCTTCTATGGGAGCAGTTCTCAAACAAAATAGTGCAAAAGGTAGGAGATCAATCCACTTCTGTTTATACGTCGATACTTCTGCAAGCATAGTCCTTAAGCAACTCAACAGGGTCTTATGGTAAACCTCCAAGGCCCCATTACTCTCCGGTGAATAGCTGCTTGAAGTTACATGCTTTATTCCTAATATTTTGCACACACTTTGGAAAAGCCCTGAAGTAAACTGAGGCCCTCTATCACTTATAAGCATTTTCATTACTCCTCCTACGGGGAACATTTCCCGTACCATAGTATCAGCTATAGTCTCTTTTTCTACGTTTTTCAGAGGAAAAGCCCATATGTACCTGGAGTACCTGTCTAAAAAGGTTAATAAATATTTATATCCCCTACATTCCGGCATCTTAAGGATGTCAACATGAACTATTTCAAATTTCTCGGATACCTCCTGAAACTTTTTATATTCCGGGTTAATGTTCTTAATGAGCTTAGCTCTTTGACAAGGATCACACGTTCTCACAAACTCTTTCACTTTTGCATTCATATTTTGAAACACGAATTCTGATTTCAAGCTTTTCACTGTTCTCTGAACCCCCAGGTGCCCCCTTCCATGGCAATATTCAATCACTTCTTTTACGCACTTTTCAGGTACATACACTCGATAATAACCCAACGATATATCCACATATAGTTCTATTTCGGTATCTTTATACCAAAACTTTCTTTTCGCTAATTTTAATGCAGTTGCTTCTTCACCGGTAATATATTTTTTAGTCCTTCATCCTCTTCCTGCGCCTCCTTCAACTCTTCGTAGTTTATTTCTCTTCTGAATTTATTTAAAGAATCTGCTGAACTTATTTTAAATATTTCTCCAAATACAGCCGCATTCCTTTTGGTTTCAGCACCTTCAAGGTTAGAGAGGCTCAATTTTGTTCTCTGCCTTCTTGTGGTTTCCGAAGCTTCAGTTACTACGCCAGCAAGGCAAGCGGTATTTTGGGCATTTAATTTACTATGCCCCGCCTCTTCCATAATGGCCGCCTTAAGCTCCTCCTCTCTCGTAGTACGCGTAGGAATTTTTTCGGGGCTCGTAGCTTTGATTGCATAAATCCCATCTGCCTCTTCTGCTTCCTTAGCATTGCTCGGATTTTCTAAATACCTGGATAGGTAATCGGCTAGCACGTTTTCCGATCCTTTTATATGCTCTAACTCTACGTCAAACTCGGAGATAAAGGCTAAATATCGCTTTTCCCGCGTGTTTAACGCAGGCGAGTCTATTTTTTTTGAAGGCCTGCTTCACCGACAAGCTATCTGTCAGTATCTTCACCTTTCTTCCTATCATGAGGTGTGAGAATTTATTCATTGTCTTTTTTATTGCAAGGAGCTCTTTGCTAAATACCGTATAAGACCTCTCGCACGGCTTTAAAACCGCACTATAAAATCCTAAAGGTTTTCCTCTCTTCATTATCTAGGAAAATGGCCCCTGCAGTAGCTACATCGCTTGCATCTGTGTATATAATTAGGGGAGTATCTCCTTCAGGGTACCCTAGCTCAACTGCATCTTGCAACGCTGACTTCGCTCCTTCAAATGCCAATTCTGAATCGCGTTTCCATTTTATTTTTCTTGAACTGAAAGGTTTCCCTCTGAATTCACGAGTCAGTTTCTCTAGTATGTGAGCAAAATTCTGAATGCAAGAACGGAAAAAGTTAAGCGCTCCTAGAAATGAACGGAGTTGCTTAATGGTCTTATGTTTTGAAATCCTCTTAATAACCTCTACTCTCTCTTGGTATTCGGTTTCATGCCTCCGCTGGAAATGTCGTATCCCAGGAAGGTTACCTGCTTTTCACCAATCATGCTTTTCGATCCATTCAAATAAATTTTGCAGTAAGAAAATCGTTCCAACATTTTCTCTAATATTTGTTTATGCTCTTCTTCTCCCTTGGTAGCAATTAATATGTCATCTATATGCACAAACACATGTGGAAGGTCAGCCAGCAATATGTGCATAAATCTTAGAAATGCACCCGCTGAATTGCAATGCCCCTCGACAATTGTGTTGTAGCTAAAGCTACCGAAAGGAGTATTGATTGTGAAGTACTTCTTACTATTTTCATGCAAGGGAAGATTATAAAAGGCCTTTGTTAAGTCTAGCTTGGTAAAAATCTTGCATTTTGCAATTATATTGGCTACATCACCCACGTTTGGGAGTGCGTAGCAATTTTTAATTGATATTGCGTTTAGTTTCCTAAGGTCTGCAACTACCCTCACCTCTGTCTCATCCTTTCTTAAGACATTAATGGGGAAGCCCCAGTCGCTATTGCTTCTGTTTATTACTCCGGCTTCAAGCAATTTCTGTAGCTCCGCTTTTGTTTTATTGTAAAGACTAGCAGGGAGCCTCCTCGCTTTAATATTGATAGGTCCTCCTTTCACCTTAATTTTATATGGAAAGTTACTTTTAAGCTCTTGCTGTACCCTTTTAGGTAGAGGACTTTCTACTGTTGCGTGTACGTCTTTCCCGCTCGTGACGTCACCTTCTTCATTCATCTTTTTACTTGCATTCACACTGTTGCCAAATTTCGCCCATTCATTCATTTGTTCAATTTTTAATTTCGAATTTATTTTTAAATAAGGGTTTTCAAATAAATGTTTAAAAGTATTAATAAGCTGGACAAGAGAGATAATAGGGCTAGTTGGCAAACTACAAGATAGTTTGAGAGCATAGTCAGGAAGCTTACAATCTAAAAATTCATTATTACTACGAGAGTTACCAATTAGTCTAATACTAAAATTTGTTTCAGCGTCGATTAATATTCTTTCCTTAAAGTTTAATATAAAATTGTTATTACACAAAAAAATCTAAACCTAAAATTGCCGTTTGCACATTTGCTTTTAACACTTCCACCTTATAAAGCTTTAGGCCAATATCAATGCTCATCTTCTCACAGCCATACACCTCCACCGGCGTCTCGTTTGCAGCAATTAAATTCCCCACTACTTCGCTCATTCTATCCTTTGCACTTTCAGGGATCACGGATGCAATTGCACCACAGTCAATTACGAATTGCCTACCTGTTACTTTATCTTCTACCTTATAAAGAGGATACCTTGCTTTATTCCTCAACCCTTCCGCAGCATTTCTTTTCTTTTCAATGCCTGCTTCTACTCCCAAAATGGGCGTGGCTTCTGCCCTTTCTATTACATCTGGCTTTGTTCTATGTACGTCACTTATAAAATTTTTATTATTATTTACCTGTAATTCCATTAGCATTCCTAGAGTAAAATAAACACATTCATCGTATTCACTACTATTATTTTCTTCATTATTATTATTATTATCACCATTATTATTACTATTATTATTATTATTATTATTATTATTATTATTATTATTATTATTATTATTATTATTATTTTAACATTATTATTATTATTATCATCTTTAATTTTACCATTATTATCATTATTATTATTACTATCATTATTATTATTATTATTATTATTATTATTTTTATTATTAAAATTATCGTCATTATTATTATTATCCCTTCTGTTATAACTGTCACCATAATTATCATTACTATTATTATATTTATTATTATTATTATTTTATTATTATTATTATTATTATTATTATTATTATTATTATTATTATTATTATTATTATTCCTTTAGAATGACTCATAATTAATCGATCAACTTATTTCTGTTCTCGTTTAAGTTCAATCTTTCCACGTAATGTCTAATGAAAGTCTGATTTACGATCTTTACGCTAACGACACCTGAAAATCTTACCATCTGCTCCTTTTTACGTTTTAGTTTCTCAGGTGTCGTTTTCACTCGTTTCCCGCGTTGTCAGATCTCGAGGCGTAGGTAGTCATTCTCATTGGTTTATTTTCCTTCTTTAAAAGAGGTGCCATGGCACATTGTCTGAATTCACATTTATAACTTTTATGTCCGAATTGTTGATGGTGCACACAAAGATCTGCATCTCTTTGGTAGCCTGCGCGATTTCTGCTATTGTTGGTTTCTCTTCTTGCACTTGCGCTCCTGCCACGTCTTTTAAATTCCCCGTAGTTTCTTTGATTTTCCATTTCATAGCGATCGCTATATAATTTTTCGGCTATGAAATTCACGTTACTTGAAAGATTCTTAATTTGTTTCAAAATGTCAGAATGACTCTTTATTAATTCCTTTAAACAATCGCTCTTCTTTTTCTTCCCGTTCACTGGATCTGTCAACCGCGCGCATGGTGTCCTCTCGCAATGAGAATGCTTGCCCCCATCCTTTGTTCCCGTGGGGGAATGGGTTTTGTGTTCTTTCGAGAGTGGAAAACATCATATACATGTTGTCGGCGATTCTCACAATTTCCTCTATTGAGGCACTTTCGATCATAGTTTGCAACGAAATTTGAATGGGGATTGGCATTTCTGATAAGAATAATTCTCTTAGGAAGTTCGCGTCGTTGTTGACCAGCAATGAATAATTAGAGATTAATAATGCATTTTTAACTCTCTCCAAATATTCGGAAGGTCTCTCGTCTTATTTTAGTCCGTGTTTAAAAACAGAGCGTTATTATTTACCTGTAATTCCTTTAGCATTCCTAGAGTAAAATAAACACATTCATCGTATTCACTGCTATTATTTTCTTCATTATTATTATTATTATCACCATTATTATTACTATCATTATTATTATTATTATTATTATTATTTTTATTATTATTTTTAACATTATTATTATTATTATCACCATTAATTTTACCATTATTATCCATATTATTATTATTATTATCATTATTATTATTATTATTTTTATTATTAAAATTATTATTATTATTTTTTTTTTTTTTTTTTTTTTTTTTTTTTTATTTTTTTTTTATTATTTTATTATTTATTATTATTATTATTATATTTATTATTATTATGAAGATTCTCAATATTATTATTATTATTATTATTATTATTATTATTATTATTATTATTATTATTATTACTTTTTGAAGGACTCATAATCGATCAACTTATTTCTGTTCTCGTTTAAGTTCAATCTTTCCACGTAATGTCTAATGAAAGTCTGATTTACGATCTTTACGCTAACGACACCTGAAAATCTTACCATCTGCTCCTTTTTACGTTTTAGTTTCTCAGGTGTCGTTTTCACTCGTTTCCCGCGTTGTCAGATCTCGAGGCGTAGGTAGTCATTCTCATTGGTTTATTTTCCTTCTTTAAAAGAGGTGCCATGGCACATTGTCTGAATTCACATTTATAACTTTTAAGTCCGAATTGTTGATGGTGCACACAAAGATCTGCATTTCTTTGGTAGCCTGCGCGATTTCTCTATTGTTGGTTTCTCTTCTTGCACTTGCGCTCCTGCCACGTCTTTTAAATTCCCCGTAGTTTCTTTGATTTTCCATTTCATAGCGATCGCTATATAATTTTTCGGCAATGAAATTTACGTTACTCGAAAGATTCTTAATTTGTTTCAAAATGTCAGAATGACTCTTTATTAATTCCTTTAAACAATCGCTCTTCTTTTTCTTCCCGTTCACTGGATCTGTCAACCGCGCGCATGGTGTCCTCTCGCAATGAGAATGCTTGCCCCCATCCTTTGTTCCCGTGGGGGAATGGGTTTTGTGTTCTTTCGAGAGTGGAAAACATTCTATACATGTTGTCGGCGATTCTCACAATTTCCTCTATTGAGGCACTTTCGATCATAGTTTGCAACGAAATTTGAATGGGGATTGGCATTTCTGATAAGAATAATTCTCATAGGAACTTCGCGTCGTTGTTGACCAGCAATGAATAATTAGAGTTTCCTAATGCATTTTTAACTCTCTCCAAATATTCGGAACGTCTTTCGTCTTGTTTTAGTCCGTGTTTAAAAACAGAGCGTACACTCTCTCTGAGACAAGGGGCATATGTGGCTTCTAGATCCTGTAGCAAATCTCTGTAACAGTTGCTGCTCAAAGGGAATGTTAGTTTAGCAATTAGTGTCGTTGGTAATATTGTGGATAACAATTTAACCTTCTCTCTGGGGTCGTCAACGGAATATAATTTAAATATGTTGTTTATTGTATTTACCCAGTTAATGGCGTCTGTTTCATCAAAACGTGGAAGATCGCTGGCATATAACGGTCGTTGGTGTGTGGACTGCCTTTGTGGGGTGTAATGGGGGAAGTGGGGGATTTTCTTCTGTTTCTGTGTCTTGACGTTGTAGCTTGGGGGGGAGAATTCTCCTCCCTCTCTCTAAAAGAATCATTGTCGGTTGGCGTTGGAGAGGAAAGTTCCTCTCTGTTGGTTGCGTCTGAGTTCTTGGGTAGATTTTTCTTCTCCTTTCCCCTAGTGGACCTTGCTTTTGGGTTTTTTTTTTCTAATGCGTCGCATTTTGTAACTGCCTTCTCTTGACCTTCCCTGATATTCCAATTCTCTCTATTTCCTGAAGTGTCTCTTTGTTTAATCTCCACTTTCTTTTTGCTTTTCTGTGGCTTAAAAATCACTGTCAATTTAATTGCAATGTTGAAATATAGCAATACGTCACTTAATTGGGGTCACCAAATTTGCAATGCCTTGCAATTGCACGGTATATTAAGAAGTATAGGGTTAAAGATAGCTTTGTTCACTTATTATGTTTATTTCTTAAGCCTAATAGTACAGCACTATCAAATTTTCATCACCTTATTCAATATTCTATTTACTCTACAACAGGACTTAGGCAAGGTTTAATAATCATAAACAGTACAGCTTATAGAATTTTCACTACCTAAGTATTGAATTTAAAGCACTGCAAACCCACTTCATTCCCTTTATATTAAGCCTTATTTGCTTTCTCTTAGAGCGATGCTCTCAGTGCACGTTTCTAGGCACGTTGATCTGGCCTCACTGCTTGACTCTCTCTTTTGCATCCCTCCTTTCGCCCTCACTCTTTTCGAACTGGCCAATCACGTTCGGTTTTAATATCACCTGATATAAGTTTGAGGAGTCGTGTTCATTTCAATATATATATATATATATATATATATATATATATATATATATATATATATATATATATATATATATATATATATATATATATATATATATATCCTCTGGTGAGTACAAGCCAGAGGACTACCTATTTACACCAGAGTTCGGGAAATGTCAGAAATCTGGTCGCTAATGTCTGACATGATCCGATACACGGCGTTTAAAATTGTGCAAGTCAAATGAAGTTGGGAAAATAGATTAAGGGAGTGTGTTTCAGACTTTACTAGTAGAGTACATTAAGAATGAGCATAGCAGATAAGTCTAGGTTCGGAGAGTTGGAGAGAGAAAGGATGAGACTGTGTAGAAAAGCGTGTCGCACGAGCCCTTCTCAATGCGACGAGAGAGTTCAGAAGAGGGGTTTCCATTGTAATAGCGATAGTATAGAGAGAGTGACGTGTCAATTCGACGAGCAGAAAGAGATTAGAGTGAGTTAAGAGCAAAAGAGTTTATGAGCCAAAAAAAAAGAGAGTATTTAGGGTGTGGCCCAACTAAGCAGTTTCCTAATGGCATCAAATTGTCAAAAAATCAACTGTATCATGTAATGAGGCATATAAAATGACAAAATTTTAAGTATATTAAAAATAAACTTTTACGTATATTAAAATATGAAGATACAAATAAGATAAATATCATTGGAAAGGTATTTTTTTTCTATTTTTATATTTGAATCATTTATGAAAGTAAGACATTTATTTTTGAGTGAAAATTATTTTTCCACTTTCTAATTGTTATGAAAAGTGCAGAAAAAAAAATTTTTTGTTTCTTTTAGTGATAGGGGAATAGAGAGGTCTGAAATGCTTACCAACAGGAGTGGCAACGAAACCATATATAATATATATATATATATATATATATATATATATATATATATATATATATATATATATATATATATATATATATATATATATATATATATATATATATATATATATATATATATATATATATATATATATACTTCCTTTATCTGTTTTCCCAACTTCCTTTGACTTGCACACTTTTAAACGCCGTGTGTCGGGTCACGTCGGCCATTAGCGACCCTGAATCTGATTGCTTCCCAACTCCGGTGGATATTGGTAGGCCTTGGGCCTTTGCCCACCGGAGGAGATATAAAAAAAAAAAAAAAAAAAAAATATATATATATATATATATATATATATATATATATATATATATATATATATATATATATATATATATATATATATATATATATATATATCCTCTGGTGGGCAAAGTCCAGAGGCATACTAATTTTCACCAGAATTGGAGCAATACCGGACCCTAATCGTTAAACATCGACATGTCCCGATACACGGCGTTTGAAAGCGTGCAAGTCAAAGGAAGTTTGGAAAAATAGATAAAGGGAGTGTGTTCCAAACATTACCAGTAGAGTACATGTAAAATTGAGTATAGCTGCTAAGTTTGGGGTCAGAGAGTTGGACAGGAAAAGGATGAGACTGTGTAGAAAAGCATGTCACACTAGCCTTTCTCAATGGAGGTGGTATCCGACGGGAGAGTTCAGAAGAGCAGTGTTCATTGTAATAGCGATAGTAAAAAGAGAGTGACACAACAGTTCGACGGGCAGAAAGAGATTGGAGAGATTTAGCGAGAGCGAGAGAGATGATAAGTCGAAACAACCAAAGAGAGATGTATGAATGGAACCACTCCAGATTTGTGAGGCGTACTCCATACAGCCCATACTGTCTTACTGAGATGGCGTAAAAAATCAGGAAAGCACCTCAGGACACCCAACCTCTTAGAAACTTGTTAATAAAGAGAAGTAATGTCATCCTTCCAAGAATATTAAGGTCAGATGAATGCTTGAGTTGTGTTTTCGAAGATGTTATACCTGTGTGTAAGATTGTGTCGAGTAGAGAGATGGAGGAAATGAGTTTTTGAGGCATTGAAAACAACCATGTTTTCTCTGTTCCAATTTGAAATACGAGAAAGATCAGAGGTCAGTTGCCCCAAGCCCACCATTCTAGCGTCTATTAACTGTTGCTGGGGCGTTCTTTCAAATTGAAAGGAGTAATGAAGGGTGAAGTCATCAGCATAGGAGTGGATAGGTGATGAAGTATAGAGATGTCATTAATGAAAAGTAGGAAAAGTGTTGAGATAGTATAGAACCCCGAGGAACACCACTGTTCATAAAATTAAAGGATGGACGGTCGGAGAAGGATAGATTCCGAAAGTTGGAAGTATAGAAATCAAAGCTTTGTGCCAGACCCTATCGAAGGGTTTCGATATGTCCAGCGTGACAGCAAATGTTTCCCTGAAATGCCGAAGAGCAGAAGACTTAGAGTCAGATAGAAGGGATAGAAGATTACCAGTAGAACTTTTCATACTAAAGTCATACTGACGATCTGAGATAAGATTCAAAGAATTGAGATGTTTCCAAATCTTCCTGTTAAGATAGATTTAACGGAGGCTAAAGAAATGGGACGGTAGTTGAAGTGTTGAGAGGGGTCCCCATTTTTCGGCACAGGCTGAATGAGTGCACGTTTCCAGCAAGAAAGGAAGGTTGAAGTATAAAGACAGAGATGAAATAATTTACCAAGGCAGTTTGCAAGCTCAGAAGTACAAGTTTTGAGGACCACAGGAGGGACACCATCAAGAAGTTACGCCTCAGTGCCAAGCTCAGAAATTACGTCTTTATAAGAAATTACAGTTTTATGCAGAAGTGAGTTGGAGGGAGTTGAAGGAGGAGAAATAGCTCCGAAATCTCTAAGTTTGAATTATAGGCAAAGGTTTGAGCGAAAAGTTCTGCTTTAGAAGAAGGCAAAACGGCAGTTGTGCCGTCGGAAGATATTGGAAGAGAAAGAAGCAAAGCTAGAGTTGACATGTTTGCAAAATGCCAGAAAGGGCATGATGAAGAGCCAAAAAGATTATTGCATTTTCTATGGAGAAAAGAGTTTTTGGTGTTGCGGAGGATAGATTTTGCACGATTCCGGCATGATATATAAATTTAATGATTTTCTGGAGTTTGAAAACGATAGTAATTTATGAAGGTAGCGTCCCTGCTGCGTATAGCACGAAAACAAAATAAAAGAATTAAACCAAGGTTTTGTTAGTCTTAGTAGAATGGAAAGAATATGGAATGTAAGCCTCGTTGCCAAAGAGAATCACCTCAAAAATGCGCTTGCCACACACCGAGGGACCTCTCCCACATAAGTAATAATCATTCCATTTGAAATCAAAGAAGTTCAATCGGAAGTCCGACCAGCTTGCGGCACCAATGTGCCACAAATGTCTACTCTCACTAGGAGGGATCTTTCTTGCGGGGGACTTGAAAAATTAGAAGAGGATACAGAGGTTAGAAGGTGATAGGAGGAACCCAGAGGGGAATAGAGTTTGACAGTATAAGGATAAGGATTAGAAGTTAGAAAAAGGTCTAGAATGTTGGGTTCATCTCCAAAATGATCAAGGATACGAGTAGGGAGCTTCACTAACTGTTTAAGGTCGCTTTAGATAGCGAAGTGAAAGGTATGTTCACTTGCTGTATCATTGACGGTGGTGAACATTGAAATCACTTAATATGGTGATTTCATAAGAAGGAGAGGAAGAGAGAGAATGTGTTCCATTTTGGAGTTTAGATAGTCGAAGAATTTAGGATAGTCAGTAGAATTAAGAGATAAATAAGCAGAAGAAATGAATTTAGTAGTAGACTAGCAAGAGAGCTTCTGCCACAAGGTGGAAAATTCGGAAGACTTGAAATTATAGACACGAGAACAGACAACATCGTTGCTCACGTACGCACAATAACCGCCTTTGGCTGCAAATTGAAGGTAGAGACAGAAGAAGGAAGCGTTAGTATGGTTTCCTGTCAAAACGCTCAAGCACCTAAGATTTGGTCAAGAACAAAAGGTGAGATCTAGAAGAAGAGAGGTGATGTTCAACAAAGTAGAAATTGGATTGAAGATGCGAATGTTACAGAAATTATTGAAAAAATAGACCGTGCATCAAGAGAAGCCGGCTGCAGAGTCCTAGTGGCCTCAGCCCCATCACCAGAGGCCACCAACTCCCAGGTTGTAACGGGGGTGGTTAATGAGAGACTATTTTTGGGAGCTGCCCTTCTGGGCTTCTCCGAGGTTACTATTCTTAACGCCATAAATGTTATTATTTTTTTTTAAATGCACACGTGTCTGTAATAGTGTTTCTGTGTATGAATGAAAGCCTTCTCCGTGTAAAAGAATGTGGAGATGAACGCAAAATGGTGCGTACCATTGGGCACTGGATCAAGATGGGAAGTATCCTTAATACCCCATATACCCAATGGTGAGTAATCTCATCGCTTCGGGAGCGCTACTTTTCTTACCCATATATATATATATATATATATATATATATATATATATATATATATATATATATATATATATATATATATATATATATATATATATATATATATATATATATATATATATATATATATATATATATATATATATATATATATATTGCTTCTTCAGATTGTCTTTGCTATGCCATACGACAATCCAATTCCTGGTTATCGAAACAATGTTGTAAATACCATGAGATTGTGGTCGGCCAAGTCTCCAAACAGCTTCAATTTAAGATTTTGTAAGTTCTAAGTTTTTCTTTTTTTTACCCTTATTGACTAAAACCACGTAAGTTTGAGAGACAGTGCATTTTAGAGTGAATTTAGGAAAAATATTTCTGACTTTACCAGTAGATTACATGAAATTATTAGTATAAGCAGGTAACCCTGAGGTTCTGATGTTCTGTCAATTGGACAGAGAGGGAGAGTTACAAGAGCTTTCCAAAAGACGGAAGTATTCGATTAAACATTTTTTTTATCTTTATTTTTTCATTTACAAAATTCATACAAACAAACATAATATAATTTATATGAAATGTTCTTATGCCTATTATTACATTGAAGGAATAATAAGTGTTGCGAATAGAAAAAGA
Organism: Armadillidium nasatum; assembly: GCA_009176605.1. NCBI lineage: Eukaryota > Metazoa > Arthropoda > Malacostraca > Isopoda > Armadillidiidae > Armadillidium > Armadillidium nasatum. The sequence goes on from SEYY01001062.1 coordinate 73,465, forward strand.
TTTAAAAGAATCAGTAAGATTGAGAGAATTAATCAAATAAAAGTCATAGATTCTATCAGCACTTTCTGGAAGAATTGCTTAACTGTGTTTTAGATGTTTGAACCTTCTCCTAACGAGGGCAGATGGTACCCATATAATAGAATAAGAGACTGTGTTGATGTAAAGGATTAATCATTAACTTCTTAGAATCATTAAAAAAAAATTTTAAAATAAATAAATAAATGAATAAATAATAGGACCTCCAACTGGTGTTGTATGAAAAAGCTCCTGAGAGCCTTAATCACTTAGGAGTTGGTGAGAGAATTGTGATTCTTTTAAGAAAAACAACGTAAAATGAGAAGCTCAGTATTTTTAAGGGGAGAAGAACGTTTTAGCTTATGAATTATAGTTTTTTTTTGGTTTTTTTTTTTTACACATCACCACCACTCACGAGCAAAGCCCTATTCAAGAAGGGGGTGTATGTTGAATGATAGTATGGGAAACAATGTATATATGCAGATTTATGACAGCACATTCATTGAATAAATAGTTTGAAACTGTTGTTAGATTGATAGTTGTTGTTATTATTTAATATGTTCAACTGAATAAAAAAAAAATTATTATCACCATTTGCGCTTTACAGTCAATGATGGAGATTATATTCAGGCCGTTCTTGATCGAAACAATGCTGATAATATTTCTCGAGTCCTTTACCCAAATGACAATTTCTTTGAAGGAAAAGAACTCCGTCTTAAACAAGAGTACTTCATGGTAGCTGCCACGCTACAGGACATTATTCGCCGTTACAAGGCTTCCAAATTTGGTTCCAGAGATCAAGTTCGAAAGTCTTTTGAAAGCTTTCCGGAAAAGGTGTGCCACTTCTAATTTTTTGTGTCTTTACTGTATTTAATAATAATTTACAGTAATTAAGCATGCAAATTTTATTATTTCAATCCACAGGTTGCAATTCAGCTTAATGATACTCATCCATCTCTGGCTATTCCTGAATTGATGCGAATTCTATTAGACATTGAAGGCTTAACATGGGCTAAAGCATGGGACATTTGCGTAAAATCTTGCGCTTATACAAACCACACAGTTTTGCCAGAAGCACTGGAAAGATGGCCGGTCTCAATGCTCGAAAATATTCTACCTAGGCATCTGCAGATTATATACGAGATAAATCATCACCATATGCAGGAAGTGTCCAAGAGGTTTGTATCGTGTGTATATATATATATATATATATATATATATATATATATATATATATATATATATATATATATATATATATATATATATATATATATATATATATATATATATATATATATATATATATATATATATATATATATATATATATATATATATATATATATATATATATATATATATATATATATATATATATATATATATATATATATATATATATATATATATGTATATATATATTGTAGCCAGCAGGGCTCTCCTCGCCTTACTATATTTCAGAACTATACTATGGTTTTCGAAACCAGTTTTTTGCGCGTGACGTCAGAGTTGCTATGTAAAAAGGACGCTTCCAGTACTTAGGCTTGCAACGTCTTAGATTATACCGTGCCTTTTTTTCATTTCGTTGTGGTCTGTAGTTGTTTGATAAAAGAAAATCAGTGATTGTTTGCCTGTTGTATTTATATAGTTGTCTACACTGTTTTCAACTCCATCAACAATTTTTGTTATCTGTGCAGTGATCCAGCCTAGCCCTTATGGTTAGAAGATCCCTCTTGGCCTGTTGTTCTTTTCATGGTTAACTTCAGCCAGCGGAGGTTTCCTTCCTAAGTCTAGCATTGTCAGGATATCAAGCAGCTAGGGTTTATGTTGTATTTACCTGATGAATTGCTTGTTGGTATTATCACCTGTTGAATCCCATTTTATTTTGGTATAAAGTAAACGAAAAAATCTCAGCCTGTTTTATTTCTATTCTCAACGTGGAGTTACAACCTTTGGTGTGTGGACCTACGACAACTACCACATACCATCCAGGGGTCCCATTTTAGCCCCTAAAGATTGGTGACAACCTGGAGTTTGAGATCAAGACAGGACATAACAGGAGTGCAGAAAATAAATCAACTCTGGAACCCTTCTTGTCAGATATCTTCATACTAATATATTAATTATTATTTTTTAATTATTTTATTTTTTGTTTCATATATATATAAAAAAAAAAAATTTTTTTATTTATTTATTTATATTTTATATTTTGTATATATATATATATATATATATATATATATATATATATATATATATATATATATATATATATATATATATATATATATATATATATATATATATATATATATATATATATATATATATATATTTTTTTTTTTTTTTTTTTTTTTTTTGCCATATTTTTACTTATCATTATTTTGTTATTTTTATTTGTTTTGGCATCATGCCTGGTGATAATTCCCAGATTACTTCCCCGCCTTCTACACCACAGCGTGCTCCTTTTTCCCCGCTATATTCCGGACGATGTGGAGTTGTGGCTTTTGCAGCTAGAGGCTATTTTTCCCTTGTCCTATACCTCAGAGGTGAGAAATAGGGCACTTGTTTCTCTACTTCCTCCAGAGGTTCTACGGATCGTTAAGGATGCACTGCTTGGCATCCAGGTGTCCCAAGACCCTTTCACAGCATTAAAGACAGAGCTGTTGAATAGGGTCGGTACTTTTAGGGAAGAGCGAATTGCTCAGCTTCTGAGTGGTGAGGCTCTTGGAGACCGCACTTCAAGGCAACTCATGTCTCATTTGCTTGGGCAATTGGGGTCTCCGCCGACTGAGTCTGAGACCCTCCTCATTCGGGAGCTCTTCCTCAAGAAGCTACCTGTTAATGCACAGGGGATACTTGCGGCTACTTCTCCTTCTACACCTCTTCAGGAGATCGCCTCCATCGCTGACCGCATCTTTCGCACATATCATTCTTCGACTATTCAAATTTCTGCTGCAACTACTCCATCTGTTCCTTCTACTCTATCTCTTCCTCCGGCGCTTACTTCCACATCTCCTACTGTTGCTTCTGCCTCTGCTCTTCCTCCTTCAGGTCTGGCATATGACCTTCACACTCGCGTTGCTTGTTTAGAATCCAAGGTGGATTCCCTTCAAGCTTCTATCAATTCTCTCATCATTTCTATCTCTACTTCCAACCGTGCTCGTTCTTCTACCCCTTCTTCTCGTTCCGGTACCCCACACGGTCGTGCTCCCTCACCCTCTCGCAGAAGGACCCAACTATGTGCTATTACCATAGCACATATGGGGATCGTTCTCTCAAGTGTCATAAGCCTTGTTCTTTCCAGGGAAATGTTCCGACCAGTCAGTGATTGCTGTAGCTGACACTGGTCTTTCTTCCCAACCTTCACAGCAACGCCTTCTTCGCATCTTTGACCCCTTATCTTCTCTCAATTACTTGGTCGATACCGGTGCGGAACTTTCGTGCCTTCCGAAGGCTTACACTTCTTCCACCTCTTCTCCAACCTCGGTTCTTGGTCCTTCTTTATATGCGGCTAATGGTTCTACCATTGCCACATACG
>SEYY01001062.1:79623-129623 GCA_009176605.1 Armadillidium nasatum
TCACGGGCATAGCCTTTTTCAAGGAGGGGGCATAATTAAATTATTTTATAAAAAAAAATCACCCAATCCAGAACCTAACGTATATCCCTCAGGTAGGCGAAGACAGGATTTAAAGAGAGTTTTTTAATATACAGCAGGAAAAACAGAAGATAAGGAGTTCTACAGAACAGAGGTGGCTGGATAGGAGGAGGAACCACAATGTAAAAGCCTTGAGTTCGCAATGCTCATTCAAAGTTCTTGTGTAAACAAGGCACCCCTTGTGCTGCTACGGCGACGCAATGATGGTGGCATGCGAGAGACATAACTGAGTTGGAGGGGGTTGAAGGAGGAGGAATAGCTCCGGAATCGTCTAAGATAGAGTTAGAGGCAAATGTTTGAGCGATGAGTTCACCTTTAGTAGAAGATAAAATGGCAGTTGTACCATCAGAAGAAACTAGAGGAGCGAAAGAGGAGAAAATTAGAGTTGACATTTTTTTGCAAAATGTCAGAAGGGCGAAAGGAAAAGGAATCAGAAAGATTATTGCATTTGCGGCAGAGAAAAGAGTTTTTGGTATCTCGATGAATAGATTTTGCACGATTCCTTGATAAAATATAAGTTGAATGAGTTTCAGGAGTTTGAAGACGACGGTAATATCTGAAGGAAGCATCCCTGCGGCGTATATAGCGAGAACAAGTAGACTTAAACCAAGGTTTGTTAGGTTTAGTAGAAGGGAAAGAATATGGAATGTACGCCTCCATGCCAGAGAGAATCACCTCGGTTATGCGCTCTGCACACTCAGAGGGACACCTCCCACGAAAGCAGTAATCATTCCATTGGAAATCAGTGAAGTACAAACGAAAGTCAGACCAGTTAGCAGCACCAAAGTGCCAGCAAGGTCTCCTCACCGAAGGCGAGTGCCGTTATTCCGGAAGACTTGAAAAGACAGAACGAGATACGGATATAAAAAGGTGATCGGATGAACCCAGAGGAAGAAAACGTTTAACAGTATATGAGGTTAAGAAAAGATCAAGTATATTGGGTTCATCACCAATAAGGTCAGGGATACGGGTAGTGAGGTGCACCAACTGCCCAAGGTTATTCTGGATAGAAAAGACGAAGACGAGTTCACCGGCTGGATCATGTGAGCTAGAAGAAAGCTCTTGGCGGTGTTGAACATTGAAATCACCTAAAATGATGATTTCGGAGATAGGAGAAGAAGAATGAATGTGCTCTATTTTGGTGTTTAAATAATCAAAGAACTTTTTAATAGTTAGTAGAATTAGGAGATAAATTGGCAGAACAAATAAATTAGTTATTAATTAATTGAAAATTTGGAAAATCAAGAAAAACAATATTTCGTGATATTCGAAACTTTGCAGTCAAAGAAACTGAACATTCCAAAAAATGTAGGACAAAGGAATTAAGTTACTTAAAAAAATCTGATATCGGTATCGGTCATTTTTAGTCTATACCGATACCGATACTTCACTCCACTCCTAATATATATATATATATATATATATATATATATATATATATATATATATATATATATATATATATATATATATATATATATATATATATATATATATATATATATATATATATATCAGGGTTGAGCAACCTACGTGGCTCTAATGTGCGAGGGTTGTAGAATTCACAAACTTGGAAAATAAAACCAGTTTCTTCGATTTTTTTTAAACTTCTAAATGCATTATTATATTATTATTATTATTATTATTATTATTATTATTATTATTATTATTATTATTAATCCTCAATAAGAAGTACAATAATCTAGCTTTGTGGACGGTCATCGATCGTTCTGGAACACTAGCAATGCTACCTGTAAACGTGCAATCAAGAAAATGAGCCAAACTAGCAATGAGGTATTCTTCTCTCGCTGCTTCAGTCAGACCACTGATGAACAGTTTTAAAATGCTTTTTACCAGAGTCACAGGGTCTGCAAATTGCGAAATTCCTTATTAGTAAATACCCATGTCCAAGACACTATGAAAAAGTTCATGAAGACCATTAAGAAGAAAGCTGAGTTAGGGAGGAGACATCTTACAACGAAGCTAAAGAACGTCAAATACGTTGCCACAACTACAGATTGCTTGTCAGTTCTTCAATCTTCTCTTATAGGAGTGACTCTTCCAATGAATAAACTTTGTCAACATAGCGAGGAAGAGGGCTGTCCTCATTTGCTAGGATCCATTAATATTTAACTACATACACATCGTTTTTTTTTTTACGTTTTCTCAGAGCTGAGATTTTCAAATAAAACAGGCAGCATTACACGCTTCACCTTTAAATTAAGGAAAGAATTTGATGCCTAGTGTGCTGAGAAGCTATATATATATATATATATATATATATATATATATATATATATATATATATATATATATATATATATATATATATATATATATATATATATATATATATATATATATATATATATATATATATATAATATATAAAAATCCTAATATTCATATGGCTAAAAATTATAAAATCATAGAGCTAAAATCTAAAAAAAGATAGCACTAAATGTAAAATTGAAGGTTACTATTTTTTTTATAGTTCAGTTCTCTTTTTGATTTCGTATTGTAAAGTTCTCATTTGGATTTCGTATCGCAAAATTCTCATTTTGCTGTCATAAAGAAAGATTCTCTTAAAGAAAGTTCTCTAATAGATTTAAAACTGAAAAGTTCTATTAAAGTTTTCTTATCATAAAGTTCTTAGACATTTTCAATCAAGATTTATTAATCATATCGTATGATATAAAATCAATTGATAATATAAACTTGACTAATTTGTTCGATTATACGTTCTTTTATTAGATTATTCGTGACATTGCTGCAGTGAAGAGTTTATGAATAAAACTTCTGGACGAAGGGGACTAGTTTACTTCTACTGGTTCCTGTGTGAGGAAATAAAATATTTCTCAAGAAGAAGCTTTTCTATTAAGATCTGTGTAAGTTCTTCTATAACATTGTGTTCTTTCGTTTAGAAGTTGTTCATAATCATATTCCTAACTAAGATCTGTTTTTTTTTTTATATCGCATTTACAGAGATGCTCTTTTGAATACAAGTTAATCTTATGCAAATTTGGGAGAAACCAACCTTGACTCTTGGTTCGGATTATATCAAATTTATCTCCTATTAATTCTGCAAAATATACCATCTTTGTTTTATTAACTTTTTCTTTTCAAATCCTAAATTTAATAATATATATATATATATATATATATATATATAATATATAATATATATATATATATATATATATATATATATATATATATATATATATATATATATATATATATATATATATATATATATATAAAAAAAAACGTTTTTTAAACGTATTTTTTAAGTTAATAAATCTTTTTTTTATGTTTTTGTTCTTATAAATTTCTTTTTATATCATATTTTACATTATTTTCATTATCTCGTCCTTCTCTTTTTAAATACATATACTTAAACTTAAATCTTTTTATGTCGTCATATGCTCACTTCAATAAAAAAAAAATTTGACATTAAGAAAAAATTTTACATTTAAAAAAAAGAAAAAAATATTTTTTTTTTTTTTTTTTTTTTTTTTTTTCAAATGGAATTTTTTTTTCAAGACTTTATTAAAGTCTTTAAGAACTGTAGCAATGTATCCATGGAGCTTTCAGACTTGATGTCTAACATAAATAGGTCATACTCATCAGGAAATATATATATATATATTTCTTTTTACACATTTTTAGACCTATTTCAAATTTTATTTTTTTTTCACTAAAAAATCTATATTTATTACGTTATAAATGAGAAAATGTTAGCTGACTGAATGTTTTTTAAACGGTGTCGATTACTTAACATGTAGACGATTTGGTTCAAGCTTCATAGTACGGGTATTCTGTAGGGAACAATACTTTTAAAACTTGATATAGGCTTAAAAATATATAAAAAAATTAATTAAAATAAATATAAATATATAAAAATAAAAAAAAAAAAAAAAAAAAAAAAAAAATATATATATATATATATATATATATATATATATATATATATATATATATATATATATATATATATATATATATATATATATATATATATATATATATATATATATATATATATATAAGTAGTAAGGTTTGCGCTTTCGGCAGGTGCCAGATTTAGCTACTTTTCGAAAAATCTGGCAACCTAAGCCAAACGGGATTTTGATTTGCAATGCAAATCACTCCGCTCAAATTGACCTCACGCTCTTTCCTGACACCATTTTGGGGGGTTCAAACCATTGAAATTGGACTCAAGTCTGGGGAGGGGGTCCCCCGGGGGCCCCGTGAACCCTCCAAAAATGGTATCAGGAAGTTGCCTGAGTTTGCAAAATCGCTGCGTTCACCTCACTTTCTTTCCTGACCATTTTCTTTGCGGTTCAGTCAGCCTGAAATTGGTTCGAACTTGGGGGCCTGGGGGTCCGTGAACCGACAAAGAAAATGTCAGGAAGGTCCCTGAGAATGCAGGATTGCACGCAAATGCAGAAAAGACCGTTAAGGACAGGTTGCCAGATTTTTCGAAAAGTAGCTAAATCTGGCACCTGCCGAAAGCGCAAACCTTACTACTTATATATATATATATATATATATATATATATATATATATATATATATATATATATATATATATATATATATATATATATATATATATATATATATATATATATATATATATATTAGTACAGTAACTAGTTATAATTCTGCAGTGTTCTTATATAGCCCATCATTTCATCTTTACAATTGTATTTTTTCACGAAATATTTGATAATACTTGCCCGATTTCTGTCTTCAAACCATTTTTCCTTTCTCGAATTCCTCAAACGTTTCTTTCGAATAATCTACTTGTTCTTCGCGAGAGAATTTTAATCAACTTATAAGCTTCTTTCGCACAGTTTTCTGTCAATTTTCTTTCACTTATTTATTTTTTTTTCCTTTTCTAACTTTTTACGAGAAATTCTTAGTATATATATATATATATATATATATATATATATATATATATATATATATATATATATATATATATATATATATATATATATATATATATATATATATATATATATATATATATATATATATATATATATATATATATATTAGGTCATATATGGTGGGTCGATGTTGTAGATAGTAAGTGTTTTATTACGCACCAGGTGATGTAGTATGAAGTTGATGTGTTTGGAAGTCCGTGCCTAGCTTTGTTGACGGCAGGATTCCCAAATCACAGTTTCTCTAGCTCTAAGTTTTTTGGTGTTTGAAGTTCGCCTATTTCCAGTTACTTCAGACCTTTTCTACTGTATAAAGCAGCTTTTTCCTTCTATGCACAAAGGGCAAGCTGTATGTTGGGCTGCTATATGTTTCTAAATGAAGGAGTGAACCAGAACTAAATGTCGTTTCTATATCTCTAAGGTTTACCTTGGATATCAAAAATATTGTAAGTAGAAATGAAACTACGTTAGAGGTTGTATTGGCCAGTTAATATTAGAAAAGTTACATTTTAATAGATTTACATTTTTCGTTGCAATTCATACAAACTGAATTTATAAATATATTAAATATAATTTAATAAATATTATTATTATTACAAAAATAAAATTTTTATATTTAAAATACGTACACTATTATATATACATTTTCTTTCATAACAAAATTTAAAGGAAACTATTTTACGTTCACTCTAATTTTATTTTTTTTTAATTTATTTATTTATCTATCTATTTTTGATTTGAGCACTATAAACAAAAACGGAGTCACAATATATTAAACCAATTTTTTACATCACTAATTCCATCTGGAAGTTGAATTTTGTATTGTCAATTCATTTGTTGAAGAACTTTGAAATGGCCAGAATATGGTTCTTCCTTACTTATGTGAAGACTCTTGTGCAAGTTTAAAGTTTAGGAGGCACGTAAGACGAAAAAGGTACATCGATTGCATTAACTGTTACCGAGGATATTCGGGAAAAAGGCATCTGCCATGATGTTATCTTATCCTCTAATGTAATTCATCAGAGATGTATGAATTGTTAGATGATAATTACTTCGGAGAGAGATTGAATGCAGTATGAACCCTCGATGGAAAATGATGAACAAGTTTTGATACTGGTATATAGTGGTAGTGGTATGTGGTGTCCAATTTGTATTTAGTGCCACTATATGTGAGTGATTCTTCATTCTTCCAAGGTTATCCATTTACATATGGTAGCAGTTTTGTGAGGTGCTCCATTGTTGTGACATACTATGATATCCTAATGGTGATTCATTCTTCAGGGTACTAGTCCACATATAGTAGCAGTGATATAGGACTCCCAATTGTTTGTAGAAGTGCCACTTTAAATGGACGAGTATTTAGTCCATTTCTAACCGAAGGGTGCAAGAAATAAAATGCAAGTCATCGTTGTAATTGATCGCTCTTTGTCTGATTCTTGCTGGAAAAATGCAGAGATGAGAGGCTTTTGATTTGTGGAAAGACTGGTGGTCCGATCTTTTAACATGTTTGAAATGCAAAATTATAAGATAGTAAAGTTCTCGGTTGAATGTTGAGCATTTATTTATTTTAATATCCGTGGATACGGATGTGAATGCAGATGTCTATTTTTTCACATTTTTTTCGGATTTTTAATGTTCCACATCCTCGGATGCAGATGTTTACGTTCCTATATATATATATATATATATATATATATATATATATATATATATATATATATATATATATATATATATATATATATATATATATATATATATATATATATATATATATATATATATATATATATATATATATATATATATATATATATATATAGGAGAGAGAAGTTACGCTCCCGAGGCGATGAGATTACCCCCTATTGGGTATACGGGATGATAGGGGTATTTCCCATCTCATCCTGGTCATAGTATAAGTATTACTTAGTAGGATTAATAAATGTTATAATTTTCTGATTGACAGTGATGCACTTTTTGTGTATGCCTATTTTTTTTTTTTTAAATAAACACCCTCATGAAGCAAATTGTATTTCTTTTAATCATTTAAAATCTAATTAAATCTTTTTTGTAGAAATAACATGGAAAATAATGCTTACTATTGAAATAAAATATTAATTATTTTTTTACGTCATTAGATAGCCCGACTCCAATAACAGATAGTTTTTGTTTTCATGACCAATCACAAATCGGGTTTCTTTGCCATTTTTATATAAACAAAAATGGCAAGAACAGTGTTGCCAAATTTAATAACTTTGTACCAGATTATAAGTTTCGAATTTCCCATTTTCGATATATATATATATATATATATATATATATATATATATATATATATATATATATATATATATATATATATATATATATATATATATATATATATATATATATATATATATATATATATATATATATATATATATATATATATATATATATATATATATATATATATATATATATATATATATATATATATAAAATAGTAATAATAAGAGGCAATAGGTTTTATGACGTCACTTATACGTCATATGTATCAGTGATGTAAATAATACTTTTTGCCTGAAAGTAGGCGGAGCTAAAGCTACAACATTTTTCAAGGTCATGAAAATCTGCAAACAAATTTCCTATATCTTTATCCTACTAAGTAATACTTATACTATGTCCTGGTGCCCATTGGTAAGCTTCTTTTTTGCGCTCGTGAACACTTTCTTCTTCACGGAGTAGGCTCTCCTTTTACACACAAACACTATTTCATTCATACATCCCTTAGAAAAAAGAACTAGTTCATTATGGTGTCGACTTCAGAAGCCTCTGAGAATCCAAAAGCGGCGGATTCCAAAGATAGCCCCCCCCATCCACCCCTTCCCTCATCACCACTTGGGAGTTGGTGGCCTCCGGTGATGGGGTTGGTGCCACCAGGAATTTACAATCGGCTGTTCCGGATGCACGGTCTGTCTTTTTCATTAATTTTTGTAACATTCGCGGTCTACACTCCAATTTCCATTTTGTTGAACATCACATCTCTTCTTCTAGACCTCACCTCTTATTCTTGACCGAAACTCAGATGCTTGAGCGTTCTGATAACAAACCCTTTTCTGTTTCCTCCTACTTTCTCTATCCTAAATTTTCAGATAAAGGCGGTTGTTGAGCATGCGTGCGCAACGATGTTGTCTGTTCTCGTGCCTCTAATTTGGAGTCTTCCAAATTTTCCACCTTGTGGCTTAGGCTTTCTTGCCATTCTACGACTAAATTCATTTGTTCTGTTTATTTATCTCCTAATTCTACTGACTATCATAAATTCTTCAACTATCTAAACACCAAAATAAGAGTACATCCTCTCTACTTCTCCCTTCTCTGAAATCATCATATTAGGTGATTTCAATGTTCACCACCGCCAATGGCTTTCTTCTAGTTCTCAAGATACAGCTGGTGAACATTCCTTCCATTTCGCTATTCAAAACGACCTTGAGCAGTTAGTGCAGCTCCCTACTCGTATCCCTTATCGTCTTATAAGAACCCACCATTCTAATTCTTCTCCTTATACTGTTAAGTCTTTCCTCCTCTGGGTTCCTCCGATCATCATCTTATTTCTGTATCCTTTTCTATCTCTTCAAGTCTTCCGCAAGAAAGACTTCCTTCTGTTGAAAGGAAACGTTTGTGGCATTTCGGTGCCGCTAGCTGGTCGGACTTGAGGTCGCACTTCTTTGATTTGCCGTGGAATGATTATTGCTTCCGTGGTAGGGGTCCCTCTGAGTATGCAAAGCGCATAACCGAGGTGATTCTCTCCTGAATGGAGGCGTACATTCAATTTTCTTCCCCTTCTACTAAACCTAACAAACCTTTGGTTTAACTCTACTTGTTCTCGACCTATCCGCCGCAGGGATGTTGCCTTCAGGGATTACCGTCGTCTTCAAACTCCAGAAACTCGCGCAACTTATATTTCATTCCGGAATCGTGCAAAATCTATCCTTCGTAACACCAAAAACACTTTTCTCCGTCGCAAATGCAATAATCTTTCTGGTTCCTCTTCCTCACGCTCTTTTTGGCATTTTGCAAAAAAAGTCAACTCTAACTTTTCTTCTTGCTCTTTCCATCCTTAGCATCTTCTGACGGCACAACTGCTGTTTTACCTTCTTCTAAAGCTGAAGTTTTTGCTCAAACTTTTGCCTCTAATTCAACCTTAGACGATTCCGGAGAAATTCCTCCCCCTTCAACCCCTTCCAACTCATTTATGCCTAAAATTGTAATTTCTTCTAAAGATGTAATTTCTGTTCTCTCTGTGCTTAATACTAAGAAGGCGTACGGTCCTGTTGGTATTCCTCCTGTGGTTCTCAAAACTTGTGCTTCCGAGCTTGCATCCTGCCTCGGTAAATTATTTCTTCTATGCTTTTCTACTTCAACCTTCCCTTCTTGCTCGAAACGTGGGCTCATTCAGCCTGTGCCGAATAAGGGGGATATCTCTCAACCCTCCAACTGCCGTTCTCTCTAAAGTTTTCGAATCTATCCTTAACAGGAAGATTTGGAAACATCTCAATTCTTCAAATCTTATCTCTGATCGCCAGTATGGTTTTCGTAAGAAACGCTCTACTGGTGATCTTCTTTCCCTTCTCTCTAACTCTTGGTCCTGTCGCGCTGGACATATCGAAAGCCTTCCATAGAGTCTGACACAAAGCTTTAATTTCTAAACTTCCCTCTTTCGTTATCTATCCTTCTCTCTGTGATTCTCTCTCTAATATCCTTTCCGGCCATTCTGTAGCAGCTGTTGTAGGCGGCCACCGTTTTTCCTTTAAATCTGTTAATAGTGGTGTTCCTCAGGGTTCTGTTCTATCCCTAACACTTTTCTACTTTTAATTAATGAACTTATTTCTATTACTTCATCTACTATCCAACTCCTATACTGATGACTCCACACTTCCTTACTCCTTTCAGTTTGAAAGACGTCCATCCCAACAGCAGTTGATAGACTCAAGAAGGGTAGCCTTGGAGCATCTAACCTCTGATCTTTCACGTATTTCAAATTGGGGCAGATAAAACATGGTTGTTTTCAATGCCTCAAAAACTCAGTTCATCTCCATCTCTCCACTCGACGCAATCTTCCACAAAACTATGATATCTTCTTCGAAGACACACAACTCAAATCATCATCTGTTCTTAATATTCTCGGTGTATATTTTTCTCGTGATCTTTTTTGGAAAGATCACATTACTTTTCTCTCTAAACAAGCTTTTAAGAGGTTGCGTGTTCTGAGACGCCTTCAAAATTTCTTCACGTCACTCCAGATGCTTGCTCTCTATAGGGGTGTTGTTCGTCCCTGAATGGAGCATGCGTCACACATCTGGGGTGGTTCCACTCAGAGTTATGCTTGAAAAGGGGGAGTTTAGGGCTTTTCGTCTCATCAATTCTCCTCCTCTCACTAATTGTCTCCGATCTCTTTCTTCCCGTCGAATTGTTGCGTCACTCTCTCTATACTATCACTATTACAACAGACACTACCCTTCTGAACTCTCTCTTCGCATACCTCCTCCATTGAAACGAGCTCGGGCGACACAGCTCTCTACACAATCTCATCCTTTTTCAGTCTAACTCTCCGACCCCAGACTTAACCGCTAAGCTCAATGTGTTCCAGATTTTACCAGTAGAGTATATGTAAATACTCTACTGGTAAAATCTGGAACACACTCCTTTTATCTGTTTTCCCAACTTCCTTTGACTTGCATATTTTCAAACGCCGTGTATCTAGACATGTCGGCCTCATTTGGCCGAGATAGGAATTTTCCCAGCTTCGGTTTAATTCGGTAGGCCTCCGGCCTTTGCCCACCGGAAGATATATATATATATATATATATATATATATATATATATATATATATATATATATATATATATATATATATATATATATATATATATATATATATATATATATATATATATATATATATATATATATATATATATATATATATATATATATATATATATATATATATATATATATATATATATATATATATATATATATATATATATATATATATATATATATATATATATATATTAAAAGTTGTAAGGGCCTTTCCCACTATTATTAAATTTTATTAGGTCTCCTTACCCTTTTAATATAAAAAAATAACGTGTGCTAGACAAATTCCAACGTGGCTGAATTAAACAGTATTAATTTCTAAATATATTTATTTACATGAAAAATAAATTACAAGATGACAAAATGTATGTTTTGTAGACGTGGTTATTTCAAGCGGTTCCGAGTTGTGAATTCTACTTTAAGATGTTATAAATTTACAGTTTTTATAATATGTTATATGAAACGATATTACCCATTGTTTCTCAGTCAGCAATAAGCTGTTACAAAAAAAAAAAAAGAAAACCCTCAAAGATTTTAAAGTCAGTTTCCCGACTGTTGAACCTTAAATCAGTTCAATACTTGAAGGAGTTACAAGTAAAGGCTGAGACACATTAAGCCATGCCTCCTTCAGAATCCAAGTTAAGTTCACCTCTTAACAGGAGATTTTAAGCATCTCCCAGGACTCCTTCCTTTTTATAAGTGCTTCAGCAATAGGGGTTTTCAGCACTGGCTATTGGGTAAACGGTGTAAAATCGACCGAATAAAATGGCTTTAACCTACCATTTCAATAAGCCACTAGTCAAGTTTTCAGTCTGACTTAATCCAGAAACTTCTTTTATAAATCTTCTTTGAATAGATGCTCTGACATTTCTCTTCTTTAATATTAACATAAGAATACAAATAAATACAAAACATATTATAAAATATATACTACAATCCTTTTAATAATGACTAACAAAATCATATCAAAACCTTATCTTTAGAAATTAATTATACAAATTATATGTTTATATCATATTATATATATTAAAAGTTCTTCAATATATAATAACCTATTTTTGTATAAATTTTGGTTATTTAAAACTATATAATTAAAAAGATATTGTAGCCAGCAGGGCTCTCCTCACCTTACTGTATTCGTAATTTATAGTGTTTGGAACCAATTTTTCGTTTCGGAGTCTCTTTTTACCGAGTGACGTCACACAAAGGACGCTTTCGTTAGAGGCTACCAACGTTTTTTGGCTTATGAGTGCAATTGTTTTTTTTCATTGTTTATAATTAGAGGTGGACCGGATAGTAATTTTTTACTATCCGCGGATGCGGATGCGGTTGCGGATATTCAATTGCGGATATCCGCAGATGCGGATGCGGATGCGGATAGTTTAATTTTTTAGGAGTTTTTGCCATAGATTCTTGGAATTTTAAATATAATATCCAGAATCTATGTTACCAGGGTGTGGGACGGGGACCCAACTCTTGAACACCCCACCAACCTCTTTCCCCAACCTCCACTCATTTGGAAAAAGTTATATATATATATATATATATATATATATATATATATATATATATATATATATATATATATATATATATATATATATATATATATATATATATATATATATATATATATATATATATATATATATATATATATATATATATATATATATATATATATATATATATATATATATATATATATATAATATATATATATATATATATATATATATATATATATATATATATATATATATATATATATATATATATATATATATATATATATATATATATATATATATATATATATATATATATATATATATATATATATATATATATATATATATATATATATATATATATTATATATATATATACATATAGCCAGTAATTCAGTATTACCTTCACACTTCACAGTTTCACATATTCCATTTGAAGTTAATAATTGGTAAGTTATTTTTTAGAAATAAAAGCTTTTGGGCTCTTTCAGGTGAAAGTTTGGTTCGCTTTTCGTCGTAAATGAGGCCTGCTCCACTGAAAAGACGCTCACTAGCAACACTAGTTGAAGGACATGCTAAATAAGTCCTTGCCAGCTCAGCAAGAAAAGGAAAACTTTTGCAATTATCTCTCCACCAAACCAGTTGGTCTTTATCTGCCTCCAAACGTGGGAGTTTCAGATAATTTTCAATAATCGATATTGTATCCTTTTGACACTTCTGACTGTGATTCTTCATCGCTGCTGGAAGCTAGAAGATCTTTCATTGATTTAGCAATGCTTAAGCTAACAGAGTTTGTTTCTTTTGTATCTGACAGCTTTTGCTTTTTCTTAAAAGGCATTATTTTAGCTGTTTCTATCATCTCATCGCATAAGCATCCTAATTTGATTTTAACATTCTGAGAAACAAGTGGTTTAAAAAATTTTATTTTGTACCTAGGATCTAAAAAGGTTGCAGTTGTATAAGCATCATCATTTTCCAGGTTTTCAAATCTGTCGTTCATCTCCTTCATTAATGTTTCAGTCATCCTTGAAACTCCCTTAGACTTAATAACATTTGTTAACACAACTTTCAATGTTGAAACAAGTGGTATCACATCTGACAAACATGATTCAGCTGAACTTATAGTCTTTGTTAATTCTTCAAAAGTCTTAAGGATATTAATACAATTATTTAAAATGTAATTTTCGTCAGCTGTTAGAGGCTTTATTTTTGTGCTGCTTGAAGCATAAAGGCAAATGGCCTCATTAATTTCGCTCATCCTCTCAAGCATATGCAAACTACTATTCCAGCGTGTTTGAATATCTTGCATGACAGAAAGTGGACGAACATTTAATCTTGTTTGTATTTTCTTCAGCTCATTTTGGGCTACAACGGAGTGATTGAAATGCGTAGCAATTAACCTACATTTGGTTATTAAATCGGATACACATTTTTCACTCATAATGGAATTTTTAACTACTATCTGAGTTTGGTGTGCAAAGCAATCTACATTTTTCACTCTTGCCAGAGAAAGTGCTTTTTTTTATATTTGTGCCCGAATCCCTGACTACGCAGTGCACTTCATTTAATGAAATCTTCCATTTTGTCAGCATCTTTTCAAATACAGTTTCAAGATAGTCGCATGTATGGCGCTCAGAAAGAGGTTCTGCATTCAATACAAAGTTTTTCCTTTGAAAGTTTTTATCGATTGCATGATAAGTAATTTTTTACTATCCGCGCATGCGGATGCGGTTGCGGATATCCAATTGCGGATATCCGCGGATGCGGATATTGGAAAAATGATGCGGATATCCGCAGTTGCGGATGCGGATGCGGATATCCGGTCCACCTCTATTTATAATAGTGATTTTTGTGGTAGAAGATTATTAACTTATTGCAGTGTTATTGGTATTATTATCTACACTCTACCATACACAATCAACATCTTTGTTATCTGTACAGTGCCCTCCAGAGTAGTCTTCGTCGTCAGAAGGTACCTCTTGGCCTGTTTCACACTGCATCATTGTTCTCAGTCATCAGTGGATGCCTACTACTTCTCTGGCATAGCCAGGTTGGCAAGTTGCTAGACAGGGTTCCTGTTTTATTTACTTGTTGTGTGCATACCAGATTCCTATTTATTTTGTCAAATAAAAGAAAAATCCCAGCCTTCTTATTTCAACCTCCACATACCATCCAAAGGCCCTCAAAAGGCCACTAAAGATTGGTGACGTCCTGGAGTGTGGGATCTGGATTGGACTCAGCAGGAACGCAGAAACATCAACTCTAGAACCCTTCTAGTCAACTATTTTCATATTATTATATTAATTATTCTTTTTTAATTATTTTATTTTTTGTTCCATATTTATTTTTCTATATTTGTCAATTTTTTTATTTATTTATTTTATTTTATTTTATTTGTCTTTATATATATATATATATATATATATATATATATATATATATATATATATATATATATATATAATATATATATATATATATATATATTTTTTTTTTTTTTATATTTTTTATATATATATATATATATATATATATATATATATATATATATATATATATATATATTTTTTTTTTTTTATTTATTTATTTATTTATTTTTTTTTTTTTTGACTTGTCATTTTTTTTTATTATTTTTAATTATTTTTCCATCATGCCTTTCAACGATTCTCCCCCGCCTACTGCACCCCAGCCTGCACCCTTCTTCCCACGCTACATCCCTGACGATGTAGATCTTTGGCTTTTGCAGCTAGAGGCCGTATTTCCTTTGCCCTATACCTCAGAGGTGAAGTATAGGGCACTAGTCTCTCTCCTGCCGCCAGAGGTCCTTCGCGTTATTAAGGATGCACTTCCTGGCATTCAGGTGTCCCAAGACCCTTTCACAGCATTAAGGACAGAGCTGTTGAACAGGGTCGCGACTTCTCGGGAAGAGCGAATTGCTCAGCTTCTGAGTGGTGAGGCTCTTGGAGACCGCACTCCAAGGCAACTCATGACTCATTTGCTGGGGCAATTGGGGTCTCCGCCGACTGAGTCTGAGACCCTCCTTATTCGGGAGCTCTTCCTCAAGAAGCTGCCTGTCACTGCACAGGGGATACTTGCGGCTACTTCTCCTTCTACACCTCTTCAGGAGATCGCCTCCATCGCAGACAGAATCTTTCGCACGTATCATTCTTCACCAGTTCCTATTTCTGCTGCGACTACTTCTTCTGTACCTTCCACTCTACCTTTTCCTCCGGCGCATACTTTCACATCTCCTACTGTCGCTTCTGCCTCTGCTCTTCCTCCTTCAGGTCTGGCACATGACCTACACACTCGAGTTGCTTGCCTAGAATCCAAAGTGGATTCACTTCAAGCTTCGATCAATTCCCTTATTATTTCTATTTCTTCTTCCAACCTTGTTCGTTCTTCTACCCCTTCTTCTCGTTCTGGTAATCCACACGGTCGTGCTCCCTCACCCTTTCGTAGAAGGGACCCCACTATGTGCTACTACCATAGCACATATGGGGATCGCGCTCTCAAGTGCAACAAGCCCTGTTCTTTTCAGGGAAACGCTCCGACCAGTCAGTGATTGCTGTAGCTGACACTGGTCTTTCTTCCCAACCTTCACAGCAACGCCTTCTTCGCATTTTTGACCCCTTATCATGTCTCAATTATCTGGTCGATACAGGTGCCGAAATTTCGCTCCTGCCGAAGGCTTACACTTCTTCCCACCTCGGTTCTTGGTCCTTCTTTATATGCGGCTAATGGCTCTACCATTGCCACATACGGTGAAAAGAGTTGTACCTTGGACTTAGGTCTCCGGCGGTCCTTCCGTTGGATATTTACTATTGCTGATGTATCACAACCCATCATCGGGGCAGACTTCCTGTCCCACTTCGGGTTAGTTGTTGATCTGCGTCACAAGCGCTTGATTGACAACTGCACGTCTCTCTCTGCTCGAGGATGTTTATTTTCTACTCAGCACTTTAGTATTTCTTCGGTGGTACCCTCTTCTACCTCTACCTCTTCTGAGTTCTCTTCCATGCTTTCTCAGGACTTTCCTTCACTCCTTAAGCCTTGTTCTTCAGCAAGCCCCGGTCAAGCATAATGTGCAGCACCACATTGAGACCTCCGGCTCCCCTGTTTTCGCTCGTCCTCGAAGACTCGCTCCTGAAAGGCTTAAGGTTGCTCGTGCCGAGTTTGAGCACATGCTTGACCTTGGCATTATTCGTCCTTCTAAATCTGCATGGTCTTCTCCTCTTCACCTGGTTCCCAAGTCTACTCCCGGTGACTGGCGTCCCTGTGGGGACTATCGAGCCCTGAATGCTGCCACTGTGCCTGATAGATACTCTCTCCCGCACATTCAGGATTTCACTTCACATCTTCATGGCTGTACGATATTCTCCAAAGTGGATTTGGTTCGTGCATACCACCAGATTCCTGTGGCCCCGGAGGATATTCCTAAAACAGCCATCACCACGCCCTTTGCTTTGTTCGAGTATACTTGCATGCCCTATGGCCTCCGGAATGCTGCACAGACTTTCCAGCGTTTTATGGACTCCGTCCTTCGCGGTCTTCCCTTTTGCTGGGCTTACCTCGACGACCTCCTCATCATCCCCCAGTTCCTCTCCTGTTTTCACCAGGCTTCAGGAATTTGGCATCAGGGTGAACCCTGACAAGTGTGTTTTGGGTGTTCCGTCACTCACCTTCTTAGGGCACACTATTTCTGCTTCAGGAGTTCTACCCTCTTCAGGATAGAGTCTCCTGCCATTCGCCAGTTTCCTCTTCCTGAAACTCAGCGTCAACTTCGGCAATTTCTTGGTATGATAACTTTCTATCATCGCTTTATTCCTTCGGCTGCAGCCCTTCTTACACCTCTTACTTCTCTGCTGAAGGGGAAGAAACGAGGACAATCTACCAAGGTCACTTGGTCTGATGCTGCTCGGCAGGCTTTCTCTGACGCTAAGTCTGCTCTCGCTGAAGCCACTCTTCTCGTCTTTCCGCAGGAGTCTGCTCCCACTCGCCTTCAGGTAGATGCCTCCGAGTTCGTCGTCGGAGGTGTCCTGCAGCAGTACCAGAATGTGTTTGGCTACTAAACACTTTCGATACTTTCTCGAGGGTCGTTCTTTTCACATTCTGACTGACCATAAACCTATCACCTTCGCTATGCAGTCTAGGAATGAACGTCATTTCCCCAGAGAAGCACGTCATCTTGAATATGTCTCACAGTTTACCACGGACATTAGGCATATTCACGGCGTTGATAACCACACTGCAGATGCTCTCTCTCGGATAGAGATTAATGCCAGTTCTTCTCTATCCCCGGTTGATTTTGAGGGCATGGCGGATGCACAGGAGTCAGAGGACATTTCTCTTCCTGATAATATTTCTCTCCATCTTCAATCTCTTCACCTGTCCGATATTGCTCGACCGCTCGTCTACGATACTTCTACAGGTTTTCCTCGACCATTGGTCCCTTCCTCTTTTAGGAAACAGGTCTTCCACTCACTGCATGACCTCGCCCATCCAGGGATTTCGGCCACACAGAAGCTGGTAGCTTCACGTTTTGTCTGGCCGAACATGCAGAGTGATCTCAAGACTTGGGCACGAGCTTGCCTCTCCTGCCAGAGGAACAAAGTTCATCGTCACACCAAGGCTCCCCTTGGTGAGTTTCTGCCTCCGGGTGAACGGTTTCAACATGTCCATGTTGATCTCGTCGGTCCTATTCCTCCTTCAGATGGTTGTTCTTATCTTCATGTGTCGACCGTTTCACTCGCTGGCCTGAAGCAATTCCTATTCGTGACATCACCGCATAAACAGTTGCCAAGGTGAGAGTGGACACCAAGTGGAAGAAGACAGAGAGAGAGACAAAGGAGATATGGATGAAGTCAGTTGGGGATTCACTGAGTCGACATTAGCTGACTACGGTGGAACAGTTGGTGGAAGATGGAATCATTTGCGACAGATCTAGATGGCTACGAGTGCTGGCCCCGCTGACAAGCCCCTAGAGCCTTACTGGGATGGGATATATATATATATATATTATATATATATATATATATATATATATATATATATATATATATATATATATATATATATATATATATATATATATATATATATGTTTTTCTTAACAGTTAAGAATTGGTATCTGTATCGATATTGGGCAAATTGAAAGTCTTGGTATCGGTAAAATTTTGGTATTGCTCCATCCCTAATATATATATATATATATATATATATATATATATATATATATATATATATATATATATATATATATATATATATATATATATATATATATATATATATATATATATATATATATATGTATATATATATATATTACCCTTCCTACTCTTAAGTAAAGTGGTGCCCGTCAAAATTCCGTCACAAACTCACAAGCACATTCTACCTCTGACTCCTCCTCCTCCCATCACCACTTTCCAACTCAATCTGTCTTCTGAAACTCTCCTAACCTCGTATAAACTCAAACCCCCTTTCCCTCAGAACCTCCTCTACGTTATTAATGCATCTCCAGTTTGGCCTTTTTCTCTTTCTACTCCCCTCCATCTCGGATCTAAATACTCAGCCCACTTTCCTTTCCTCATCCATTCTACACACGTATCTTAACAAACTTAGTGAAATCTCCTTTGTTCTATCTACTATCCTCTTCCTCCTTCCACACATCTCCCTTATTCTTTCGTTTCTAATTCAACCTACTCTTCTCAAATATTGCTCTCAATCCTTTCATCTCAAACACATTCGATTTTTTTCCTCC
Source organism: Armadillidium nasatum (assembly GCA_009176605.1). Lineage (NCBI taxonomy): Eukaryota > Metazoa > Arthropoda > Malacostraca > Isopoda > Armadillidiidae > Armadillidium > Armadillidium nasatum. The sequence goes on from SEYY01001062.1 coordinate 98,806, forward strand.
TGAAAATTCATCACCCATGTTTCACATCCATACATCACAGATGGCAAACACATGCACTCAAACATTTTCCCCTTAAATTCCTTTGATATACTCTTCATCCTCCATATTTCCCTTCATCCTCACATCACTTTCATTCGTTCCACCATTCTATTCCTTATTTCCTTTTCCATCCACCCTTTTCCCTAAACCAACATTTCCAGATAATTAAACTTTTCCACCTCTCCATATTTTTCTCCCCCCCCTCTATAACCTCCATTCCGCTCATCTCACCATCTCATTCACACCCCCGTTCGCATTACTTTACATTGAACTAGATTTACTCTTAATCTCTTGTTCGTTTATTTAACAATAAATTCTCTCACCAGCATTCTCAACTTTTTCCATCAACACCGCATCATCTGCAAACAGCAAGATATTTGCCTCCCATTCACCCTCCACACTTCTCAGCCTGATATCTTCATTTCTCGTTTATTCCCCTAACAACACCATGCATCAACAGATTAAATGCTACATTACACATCTCTGTCTCAACCCTACTCCTGTGTTAAACCGATTAGTAAGCTCCCTCTTCATACTTACTCTCGCTTACAGTTTTTATGAAAGGCTCTGATACCTTTCAAAAATCTCCCTCCCACCCGTCTACCCCTCCCTCAATACCTCGGACAATTTTCTCCTGCATACCCTATTGTATGATCCTTCCAATATATATATATATATATATATATATATATATATATATATTATATATATATATATATATATATATATATATATATATATATTATATATATATATATATATATATATATATATATATATATATATGAGTAAAATTAACGCACCTACAATTTCAGTTGGGAGGATCCGACGACATTGTAGGATAATGGGAGTGCCTGTGTGTGGAGGTGTGTGCCCTGCCTACCCAAATAATGCAGTTTAGCATCGATGGGTGACATCGACGAAAGACGATAAAAGGGCAAACTAGCCAAATTCGGTGAGTGACGTGGTAGGAGAGGTAACGTTACTGGTGTGCCAAGTATCGAGAGTATTCAAACTTTAACGTTTACGCAAGTAATATGGAGAGGTAACGACGGAGTTTGACACTGGCAACTGATGGGTACGCCAACGTCAACTTGGCCAACGGTTCAGGGTATCACATACAACCATCGGAAGAGTCCTATAAAGATATGAGTTGAAACATGTTCACACCAGGCTGCCTGGCCAAGGTAAGCCACGGGCAACAACGGCAGTAGAAGACAGATATATACGCGATCGATATGCAAAACCACGTGGCCATCGTGCCGAGCTTCAGGCTGTCCATCAAACACTTGTTACATTGAATACCATTCGACTTCGCTCGCGGAACATGGATACCACCCAGGGAGGCCGGCAAGAGGGCTCCCGCTCACCAGGGAGCACCGAAGACCAAGGATGACTTTCGCACATCAACACCTGCATTGGCTGCCCCAGGATTGGGCGAGTATCCTATTTACGAACGAGTTCCGATTCAATCTGCACAGCTCCGACGGACCACACAGCCTTAACGACCTACGACAAACGGTTGTATGCCTATGAGAGGAACTGCCACAGGAAACCATCCAGGACCTCATCTCCAGCATGCATCAACGGTGCTTAGCTATCGAACGTGCAAGGGAGGCCCACACAAGGTACTGACGACCAAGGACAGGTGACATGCACATATACCCTACCTATATGCCACGGTTTCACAGGGTCCCGGAGGTTCCCAAGGTGGGCACCACATTAAAACCATGTGCTGTATATTAACAATGTTACTACCCGTTTTGTGTTTCAGTATCCTCCTATTCACATTTGTTCAAGTGGTGCGTTAATTTTGCTCATATATATATATATATATATATATATATATATATATATATATATATATATATATATATATATATATATATATATATATATATATATATATATATATATATATATATATATATATATATATTTATATGTCTCTTCAGGTGGGCAAAGCCCGAAGGACCACCAAATTCCACCAGAGCTGGGGATATTCCGGATCTTATTGCTAATGGCGAACGTGACCCGATACACAGCGTTTAAAAGTGTGCAAGTCAAAGGAGGTTGGGAAAACAGAAAAAGGGAGTGTGTTCCAGACTTTACCAGTAGAGTACATGTAAGAGTGAGCACAGCGATTAAGTCTGGGGTCGGAGAGTTGGACAGAGAAAGGATGAGACTATGTAGAAAGTCGTGTCGCACGAGCCCTTCTCAATGGAGGAGGTACGCGACGTTAGAGTTCAGAAGGGCAGTGTCCGTTGTAATAGCGATAGTATAGAGAAAGTGATGCAACAATTCGACGGGAAGCAAGAGACTGGAGAGAGTTAGTAAGAGCAGGAGAATTGATGAGACGAAAAGCCCTAGACTCCACCTTTTCTAGAATAGCTGTGTGTGTGGAACCACCCCAGATGTGAGAGGCGTACTCCATACAAGGGCGAACAACACCCCAAAAACCACGAAGGCGCCTCAGAACACCCAACCTCTTAGAAGCTTGTTTAGAAAGAGAAATAATGTGATCCTTCCAAGAAAGATCACGAGAAAAAGAAACTCCGAGAATATTCAGGACAGATGAAGTGTTTTCGAAGAAGATATCATAGTTGTGTGGAAGATTGTGTCGAGTAGAAAGATGGATGAATTGAGTTTTTGAGGCATTGAAAACGACCAAGTTTTCTCTGGCCCAATTTGAAATACGAGAAAGATCAGAGGTCAGTTGCTCCAAGGCCATACTTCTTGAATCTATAAACTGCTGTTGGGAGGGACGTCTTTCAAATTGAAAGGAGTAATGAAGGGTGGAGTCATCGGCATAGAAGTATATAGGAGACGAAGTAACAGAGAGAAGGTCATTGATGAAAATTAGAAAAAGAGTTGGAGAAAGGATAGATCCTTGAGGAACACCACTATTTATAGATTTATAGGAAGAACGGTGGCCGTCTACAACAGCTGCTATAGAACGACTGGAAAGAAAATTAGAGAGAAGGTCACAGAGAGAAGGATAGATTCCGAAAGAGGGAAGTTTAGAAATCAAAGCTTTGTGCCATACTCTATTGAAAGCTTTCGGTAAGTCTAGCGCCACAGCGAAAGATTCACCGAAACCCCGAAGAGTGGAGGACCAAGAGTCAGAAAGTAGGGAAAGAAGATCCCCAGTAGAACGTTCTTTACGAAAGCCATACTGGCGATCAGAGATAAGATTGGAAGAATTGAGATGTTTCCAAATCTTCCTGTTGAGGATAGATTCGAAAACTTTAGAAAGAACGGAGGTTAAAGAAATAGGACGATAGTTAGAGGGCTGAAAGGGGTCCTCATTCTTCGGCACAGGTTGAATGAGCGCACGTTTCCAGCAGGAAGGGAAAGTAGAAGTAGAAGGCAAAGACGAAATAGTTTACCAAGGCAGGGTTCAAGCTCGGAAGCACAAGTTTTGAGAACCGCAGGAGGAATACCATCAGGACCATACGCCTTCTTAGTGTTAAGTTCAGAGAGTATATATATATATATATATATATATATATATATATATATATATATATATATATATATTATATATATATATATATATATATATATATATATATATATATATATATATATAGTTATTTGCTATAATTTTTATAATAAAAATAAAGCTTAAAAGAAGCAACTTAATTCATAATATATATATATATATATATATATATATATATATATATATATATATATATATATATATATATATATATATATATATATATATATATATATATATATATATATATATATATATATATATATATATATATATATATATAGTATTTGCTATCATTTTTATAATAAAAATAAAGCTTAAAAGAAGCAACTTAATTCATAATATATATATATATATATATATATATATATATATATATATATATATATATATATATATATATATATATATATATATATATATATATATTGATTATGTGTATATAATCAACAAATCATTTAGAAAAGCAAAAACCAAATTCTATTCCATAAAAATAAATGAACAAACAACAGATAAAAACTTTTTACCGATTCCACACATAAACATAAAACCATTAAAAAAAGTAATACCAAAAAATATATCCTTAGTCCCATCCAACAATATTATATTAAAAAAAGTATTTAAACCACCAAAAGCCCCAAACCCAAACCCACCGGGTATCTATAGTATACCATGTTTGGGTTGCAATCTAAAATATATAGGTGAAACCACTGATTACAATAGACGATTATACCAGCATAAATATGACCTCCACACAGACAACCAAAACTCAGCCCTTACCATACATAGACAAGAGAATAACCATATTATTAATCTAAATGATAGTTGTACCATCACACATATAAACAACTATAATAAAAGAAAAATAGCTGAAGCCTTCTGTATTAAAAATTTACCAAATTATAACCAAAGTGAAGGAGACTACAAGATTGATCAACTACAAAATTCTATCATGCTCCGCTCACCATTCTTTAATAGGTTAAGCAACAACCAACTACCACCATAAAAATCCTGGAATTACGAAAAGAAGATCGTTGCTTCAGTCAAACCTGAAAGAGGCCCCAAGGAGGGGCGAAAGCTTGTTTCTCGAATTATTTTTAATTTTGTAAATTTATGCATTTTTGCATGATTTGGTGTTGATAAATAAAGTGTTATCTCTCAATTTGCATTGGTCAACCTAGGGTTCGAATATTAAATAATAGATATAAACCGAGTGAATATAACTCATTTGAAAAATAGTATATATATATATATATATATATATATATATATATATATATATATATATATATATATATATATATATATATATATATATATATATATATATATATATATATATATATATATATATATATATCACATTCTTGGATGATTAAGATTTTAATTATCATAATACCTTAAAGGTGTAGAATCTGAAAGTAACACGTTTGAAAATAGGGGAGTTGGATTGCATCTTGTATTATTTAAGATCATAAATTTTAAATTGAAACCATAAAAGTATGTTTTTTTATCTGTTAAAATGTTCTTCCCTGTTCATTTGTTTCACAAAAGTAATACTAGAAGCATTTATCTTTGCAATGGGTGTAATACTATAAAAAGGTAAAAGGATAAATTACTTCCAGAGAGGATGTGTGAATTTTCAATGGCAATTCATTGTTATTCTGCAAGCTCAGGGTCAGGTAGCTGATAATCTCGGAAGCAAACTACAGGATACAATGGATTACTTACTGTGTTAAATTCTTCTACTTATTAGCTGCTATGTAATACTAAAAAGGAGTAAATGCTTTCATATTTTTAATATGTGTTAGATATAGAATTTCATATGTGATTTAGTTTTTGTTTTTTCTCATTTCATTTGCCAGAAGTGCAAAACCATTATGGCAATTTTAAATAGTAACCTGTATACTCAATAATAAATTGCATATTTATTCAATCCTATTATTAATCTGGAATTTTTCTCGAAACTAAAAAAAAGTAGCATAATATAACTTGAGCGGGGGGATATTTTGTTTTAATTGACAACACTGTATGAACCAAACATTTTTTAAACTTCACTTACACTGTTATTTTCTTCCTTCTACTTTGTTGTTATCTTTGTTACATCTTCAGTCCCTGTTTTCCCCATTGAAAGAATTACAACTTTGTCTAGAAAACATTTTTGACATTTTAATTTAGCTAACTAGTCGGACTTAACTTCGTGCTTCTTTAACATTCATACTATTGGATGATTAAATTATTCACTAGGAGAATTTCCTTGCAGCTTACAGAGCGCTCTTTCCGAAGTTGTTCTTTTTCAGGTAAAACTTGTATGCCTTATTTTAACTGCTTCTACTTATTATTTGAACTTTGCTTTCAAAAATTACTCTCTTTATAAAATTCTAATAAAAGTGAGATTCCTTCTAACCTATTTCATTCTGGAATTGTTCATAATTTATTCTCCATCATAATATAAACTCTCCTTACGAAATAAATAATCCTTAAACTTCTCCTATTTCCTTCACTTTTTGGTACTTTTCACTTTTTTTCCTTTTATTCTGCTTCCTTTACTCATCATTTTTGTTCTCCTTTTATCATATTTTCTTTTCATTCTTTTCATCGCTTATATTCTTCTCATCTTTTTGTTTTTAATTCTTTTTTTTTTTTTTTTTTTTTTTTTTTTTGCTTCTTTTCTTCTCCTCCTCCTCTTCTTTATCTTTTCTTCTCCATTTCTTCTTTTTCTTCTTTTCTATCACCTCTTTGTTTCTTCCGAAGTCTCCAAAATTCTCTTAAACTCTTCAAAATCCGAATGTTTTGCTCAAACCTTTACCCCTCATTCAATTTTTAAAGATTCTGGTGCAATTTTTTCTTCATCTTTCTAACTCGTTTATCCCTAACAGCACAATTATTTCATCTAAAGACTTGATTTTTGCTCTGTCTGAGCATAAAATTATAATGGCTTATTTGCTTAATGATATTCCTCTTTTGCTTCTTAAAACTTCCCTTAATTTTTGTCTCTGCTCTCTTCGAATTTCTTCTTGAATCTTCGTTTATTTTCCTCAATGAAGAAGCTATTTGTCAAGAACCTACTCGATTTTTTTTTTAAATTTTGATCTAACATTTCTGAAAATTAGATGTTTAGGAACTTAGGTATTTTTCATTTATCTGGAACAATGAATCTTCACATTTTAAAAATTTAGAGACTAGAAAATTTGCAAGAAATGTGTTAACATGAATCTGATCCACATAAAATTAATATTTGATTGCAGTATCAAGTTTTTTAATTTATGGGCCATATATTTTATTTTGGGGTACAGTTCTAACAGCCGTTATAATATTTTTTGTGCAACATCCGGTTAGAAAATTATTTCAAAGTAATGTTTCTAATTTTTTTTTTCAGGTGGCCTGAAGATTTCGATCGCATGCGGCGAATGTCACTTGTTGAAGAATACGGCGAAAAAAAAATTAATATGGCTCTTTTGAGTATTGTAGGTTCCCACGCTGTAAATGGAGTGGCTGCTCTTCACTCAGAAATCATCAAAAGAGATATATTTAAAGATTTTTATGAACTGAGTCCTGAAAAGTTTCAAAACAAAACAAATGGTATAACACCTCGAAGATGGTTATTACTGTGCAATCCAACTCTTGCTGATTCTATTGCTGAAAGAATTGGGGAAGATTGGGTGGTTCATTTAGAACAGCTAGCAAAATTAAAACAATATGCTACTGATCCTGGTTTCGTGAGAGATGTTCAAAAAGCAAAGCAGGAAAACAAACTAAGACTTTCAAAACAGCTAGAAGCAGATTATGGCATAAAAGTGAATCCATCATCAATGTTTGACATTCAAGTAAAAAGAATTCATGAATATAAGAGACAGCTACTTAACTGTATTCATATTATTACTCTTTATAATCGCATCAAGGCTAATCCAAATGCCCCCTTTGTGCCTCGCACTGTAATGATTGGAGGTAAAGCAGCTCCTGGGTATCACACTGCCAAACAGATTATTAGACTGATATGCGCAGTAGGAGAAGTAGTTAATAACGATCCTATAGTTGGAGATAAGCTTAAGGTTATTTATCTTGAAAACTACAGGGTAACCTTAGCGGAACAAATTATTCCTGCTGCAGATCTTTCTGAGCAAATTTCAACAGCTGGCACAGAAGCCTCTGGAACTGGTAACATGAAATTCATGTTAAATGGAGCTTTGACAATAGGTACTCTTGACGGAGCTAACGTAGAAATGATGGAAGAAATGGGTAAGGAAAATATCTTTATATTTGGTATGACTGTGGAAGAAGTGGAAGATCTGAAAAAACGAGGATATAATGCTTGGGACTATTACAATCGCATTCCAGAACTTCGTCAATGTATTGATCAGATTCAGAGTGGTTTCTTTTCTCCAAATGATCCAAATAAGTTCCGCGATATAGTAGATATTCTTATGCATCATGATCGTTTCTTGCTCTTTGCTGATTATGAGTCTTACGTAAATGAGCAACAACGTGTCAGTGAACTTTATCTCAAACCCGAAGAATGGACGAAGAAATGCATTATGAATATTGCCTCCTCTGGAAAGTTTTCAAGCGACAGAACAATAGCTGAGTATGGAAGAGAAATTTGGGGAGTTGAGCCATCTTGGGAGAAGCTTCCAGCTCCTCATGAACCAAAAGATGAAGAGTCCAAATAAAAAGCTTACAAGTTTTAACAGTCTTCAATTTATTATTAATTTTAAGGTGAATGATTTATTTAGCCAAGAGCTATGATTTGTTATTGTTATTTACTGTTGTTGTTAGCAGGCATTTGTATATACCATATAAGATTACGTTTTACGGATTGTCTAAAAATTTACTAATTGTAAAAATGTGTAGATCTAATGGTAACAATTTTCATTTGATTAACTGCTCTCTCTCTCATATTTATATATATATATATATATATATATATATATATATATATATATATATATATATATATATATATATATATATATATATATATATATATATATATATATATATATATATATATATATATATGCCCCACATCGTCATGATATCCGAATCCGTCATTGATGGTTATGCGACATCCGAATTTGCTCTTATAAAATGCGGATGTATAAATTAATGCAAATTATACTACTAATTTGTCTTCTTTTTTATTAATTTTTGAATTTCTTAATGTGATTGTTACTATTTGATATTCTATTATTATTAGCATATATATATATATATATATATATATATATATATATATATATATATATATATATATATATATATATATATATATATATATATATATATATATATATATATATATATATATATATATATATATATATATATATATATATATAATATATATATATATATATATATATATATATATATATATATATATATATATATATATATATATATATATATATATATATATATATATATATATATATATATATATATATATATATATATATATATATATATATATATATATATATATATATATATATATATATATATATATATATATATATATATATATATATATATATATATATATATATATATATATATATATATATATATATATATATATATATATATATATATATATATATATATATATATATATATATATATATATATATAATAAGAATGCAACATTTTTGTGAGATTAAAAAATTCCTCGATTATCTTTCAATAAATCTTTTACTTAAGAAAGTGTAAGTTTTGATTTCATTGCATTTTAATTAAGAATCATTCTTTTCTTTTAGTATATCCACATCATGTTAGAGAATAGTTATAAACATTTATAAGAGCGCAAAGAGAAAAATAAAAAAAGTCTATAAAAATTATAATTTCTTGTTATAGAATTTTAAATCTTCCATTACCTTAGGTGACCAGCAATACTAGCTTGTAATTTCTCTGTCGTTGTTGCGAGTACAAATTAAGAAATAGGTCTTATATTTTATCTATCGAAATCGGTCTTTTTATTGTCACTGCATTTGAATATGAACTTTAATATTGATTTTCAGCATTAATTGATTCAGAATGAATAATATCACAGTTGAAATGTCATTATTTAATGATTTTACTACCATTCGTTCTTTAAAGAGGAATGCTTTTCGATAAAATAAGCGAACGAACATCTTTTATTTGCAGTGATATCTGGCTTTTTATCACATTTTATTTCATTTCTGTTATTTTTTTCTCAAAATATTAGTTATTTTAAGACAAAGAATAATACTCCAAATGAGGGCGGATGATACTCTTGTATCCTTTTTGTTTAGCTATTGTTTTTTATTATTTACTAAATTATAATTGGTTTTTTAAAACGAAATTCCTTCTTAAGTAAACTAGTGGAACAGCTTAATTTTCCAGACGACTTAATGTAAGACATTATTCCAAATATGAGTGGAAGATACCTTTGCATCATTTTTAGAGATGTTTTCCTATATTGATTATTTAATTATTTACTTTATTATTTATTACTTAATTTTTTGTTACTTAAAAAGCTTATTGTTAGTCTCTTTAATTAAGACAAAATGATAACAGTAATCTCAACAATGACAGATGATACCTTTGTATAGAGTTACCGTGGGGAGAATAAAACAACGCTAACAAAACTTTCAACTTCTTAAATCGGCCCTCGCAGCAACAGATGTAATGTCACGAGGAAAAATTTTTGTTTACTAAGATCAAGCATTTTAAAATTATCCAATGAATAAAAAAGAAAATCTTTGAAAGAGGTTTGAAATTTAGGAGGTGTCATAAGAGCAGAGTTATAGAGGTTAATTTTCTAGAGTTTAAATTCACAAGGTAGAAGCAACCTCACAGGAATACCCTACCTATATCAGCAAGAACACACTCAGAAAGCTGAATATGAGAAGAAGCAAATGTAGATGCAAAGGGGACAGCAGTTTTTGGTATATAGAAGGATAAGATTTTTTTTTCTTTTCTTTTAGTCATTAGTTTAGGAATGAATTGAATTGGAAGAGCATCTGACAAGATATTTTAACGAAAAATAAGAAAGAGCTGGAGATATGACAGAGCCCTAAAGTAAGAGACTCTGTAGCCCCTAAGGGAAGAAGACCATAAATATGTAAGAAAGGAAAAATATCACCAAGTGTCATCGAGCATCTTAAGTGACTTAAAGTCGGCTCAGATTTTGACTCTATCAAATTCAAGGTCATGTGATATTGATGACGTTATAATATGATAAAGGAATTTATTGATAACAATTATATTATTATGTAAAAAATATTACGTAACAATGGATGATGTCAATGATGATGTAAGTGTGAGGTCATGATTACATAATCAGCGAAGTAAAATTATTTTAAGTTAAAAAGTAAAAAAAAAAAAAAAGAAAGGACGGGGGGGAATGGGACATAAATGAAACAAATTATGCTTTTTAATGAATGATTCTCTCTGCTGTGGTGGTAACGTGAAGGATTTTAAAGTCAGAGGTCAAGGTGTCAAATCTAGTCTCGATAGATTTGAGTCTGTATTCCGGTTGGAGGAAATATTGGAAGTTTAATTTTCACTCTTTAGATAGCGCTACGGTGTACTCAGGAAAAAAGGCATTCCCCTCCTCCGGAGAGAAGTGACAAAAGAAAGAGTGGAACATGCCGTGGGAAATAAAAGTCAGTAGGTATGAAAGAGGAGCGGGGCTTGAAGAATCAAGGGATTAAGGTAATTAGGTATGATATCTAACGGATTAAGGGGATTATCATTTTTATTCTTTTTATAAAAGCTCACATCTCACGGGCATTGTTCTATTCCAGGAGAGGAACTTTCCTAGGTAGTATATATATATATATATATATATATATATATATATATATATATATATATATATATATATATATATATATATATATATATATATATATATATATATATATATATATATATATATATATACCTAGGATCCGCAAGTTGGATCGAATTAGGAGATTATCAGGATTAAGTGTGTTAAAATAGGCTTAGGAAAGAGCGTTAGAATCGATTTTCTCTCCCTTCGTTTTACTTCTTTGCCACTGTCACTGTCTCTGAAAGAGGCACCTTAGTGTATATATATATATATATATATATATATATATATATATATATATATATATATATATATATATATATATATATATATATATATATATATATATATATATATATATATATATATATATATATATATATTGTGGGGTCGGGGCGACCCCTTTTTGTTTGTTGATTGAGTAGAAGTTACAAGACAGTCACACAACCAAAAACAGACTCCACAAAGAGGATGATTGAAATTGAAGGTGGGTTTTCTGACTTTATTGACACAAATAAAATTCTAAATCACTCCAGAGTGGATACAGACCAATACAGCAATTGAGGATTACACAAGACAAACTAAGACCCAGTCTACGGGTAACGTGATTTGCAAAAGAGCTATAAGTGGAATCTTCCTTTTTCGCTAGAAACGATCTTGAAACATTCACAGGGCAAGCAGAAACGTATTTTGAAGCCGGTGGCTATGTTAGAAACACTGATAGTAAACGAAAGTTCGTCGTTGTGATGCATAAAAATTGAGTGCACGATAATGAGAACTAGGAACCAACAAAAGATGCTTGCGCTACGCACGACGTCGAGAACGGAAAGAACACGCGCTTCCAAATTTTAAAACGTTTCACTCTCTCTACCCATCTAGTGATTTTTCTAGTGAAGAATGATTTTACAATGACGTCACTGTTGGTCCGCTACAGAACCCCCTCCCAAAAGTGGCAGTGGTTAAAGCCTGAAGCGAATGGGGTGACGGACCGATCTGCCACTCTTTGTGCGAAGAAGAGTAGGCGGGCGAACAACGGATCTACCAGGCGAAGGAGAAGGGACAGACCAAGAGGAGCGCTGTGCAGGCGGAGGAGTAGAAGGTGCTGGCGGTGAAGGAGGTGGGGGAGGCGAGTCAGTAGAAGAAGGAGGAGTGGTAAGAGGAGGAGATGGAAGGCGATCTGATACTTGTTGCAACGGGGGCGCGAAAGGCATTAGAAGAGGAGAGTCCTCAAAATCGTCCGGAGAGTCTGGGAACGTTTCGAAAAATGCAGGTTTGAGTCTATCGACGGAGACGACCTCTGTCCTGCCAGGAAACTGCAGAAGGAAGGTTTTCTCCCGACGATTTAAAACCTCATAAGGCCCCATATAGCGAGCCTGCAGCGGGGGGCGATGAGAGTCATGGCGAACGAAAACATGAAGTGCAAGTTGCAAGATCTTTCGGAATGAAGGAGTGAGTGCGAGCGTGAGGCCGTGGAACAGAAGGTTTCCACGCAATAGAACACTGACGAAGCCGAGAGAGATAAGTATAAGGGTCGGAATGCGAAGAAGAAACAGAGGGATCGAAAAACTCAGCCGGAAGACGAAGAGGAGACCCATAAACCAATTCGGCCGAAGTGCACTGAAGATCCTCTTTCATTGCAGAACGAATGCCAAGAAGAACGAAAGGTAATGCCTCTGTCCAACGATCCCGACGAGGATGGGCAGCTAGTGAGGCCTTAAGCTGCCGATGAAAACGCTCTACCATCCCATTAGCTGCAGGATGGTATGCAGAAGTGCGAATGCGTTTAGTGCCAAGAAGGGACATGAAATCACGCCACAAATGTGACTCGAACTGACGACCCTGATCAGTAGTGATTGTCTCCGGCACACCATAAACGAGATACCCAGTGAGCTAAGAAAGCCTTAGCAACTGTTTCTGCAGTGATGTTTTAAATAGGGATAGCCTCTGGCCAGCGAGTGAAACGATCTACACAAGTAAGAATATAGGAACAACCGTCGGAAGGGGGGATAGGACCGACGAGATTGACATGGACATGTTGGAAACGTTCGCCAGGAGGCAAGAACTGACCAAGGGGAGCCTTAGTGTGACGATGAACTTTATTCTTCTGACAGGAAAGACAAGCGCGGGTCCAAGTTTTGAGGTCTCGCTGCATGTTCGGCCAGACGAAACGTGAAGCAACCAGCTTCTGTGTGGCCGAAATTCCGGGGTGTGCAAGGTCATGCAGTGAGTGGAAAACTTGTTTTCGGAAGGAGGAAGGAACCAATGGTCGGGGAGAACCTGTAGAAGTATCACAAACAAGAGAGCGAGCAATACCAGGCAATTGAAGAGATTGTAGTTGAAGAGAAGTATTATCGGGGAGAGAGGTGTCCTCTGACTCCTGTGCCTCTGCCATGCCTTCATAATCAACCTGGGACAAAGAAGAACTCGCGTTAATCTCTATCCTAGAGTTCATTTGCAGTGTGGTTATCCACGCCATGTATGTGCCTTATGTCAGTAGTAAACTGAGAGACATATTCCAAATGACGTGCTTCTCTGGGAGAGTGACGTTCGTTGCGAGACTGCATAGCGAAAGTGATGGGCTTATGATCAGTCAATATGTGAAAAGAACGTCCTTCGAGAAAAGTAGCGAAAATGTTTAGTAGCTAAATACATTGCCAAAAGTTCCCGACTGAAAGCACTGTACCGTGTTTCAGCAGGTTGAAGTTTCTTGGAGAAAAATGCAAGAGGAACCCAGACCTCGTTCTGGCACTGTTGCAGGACACCTCCGACAGCAAACTCAGAGGCATCTACCTGAAGACGAGTGGGAGCGGACTCCTGCGGAAAAACTAGAAGAGTAGCGTCGGCGAGGGCAATCTTGGCGTCCGAAAAGGCCTGTCGCGCAGCCTCAGACCAAGTGATTTTAGTGGATTGTCCTCTTTTCTTGCCCTTCAGCAGAGAAGTAAGAGGTGTAAGAAGGCCAGCCGATGACGGGATGAAACGATGGTAGAAGGTTATCATGCCAAGAAATTGGCGCAGCTGGCGTTGAGTTTCGGGAAGAGGAAACTGACGAATAGCAGCGACTCTGTCCTGAAGAGGTTGAACTCCTGAAGCAGAAATAGTGTGCCCTAAGAAGGTGAGTGACGGAACACCCAGAACACACTTGTCAGGGTTAACTCTGATGCCAAATTCCTGAAGTCTGGTGAAAACAGCCCGCAAGTGGGACTGATGCTGTTCATGGGAAGAACTGGCGATGAGTAGATCGTCGAGATAAGCCCAGCAGAAGGGAAGACCGCGAAGAACAGAATCCATGAAGCGCTGGAAAGTTTGTGCAGCATTCCTGAGACCATAGGGCATGCGAATATACTCGAACAAACCAAAGGGCGTGGTGATGGCAGTCTTAGGAATATCCTCCTGGGGCAACAGGAATCTGGTGATACGCGCGAACCAAATCTACCTTTGAGAATATTGTACAACCATGTAAATGTGAAGTGAAATCCTGAATGTGTGGGAGAGAATATCTGTCTGGCATGGTGGCAGTATTCAAGGCATGATAATCTCCACAGGGACGCCAGTCTCCTGGCGTAGACTTAGGAACCAAATGAAGAGGAGAAGACCATGCAGACTTAGATGGGCAGATAATGCCAAGTTCAAGCATGTGATCAAGTTCAGCTCGAGCAACTTTGAGCCTTTCCGGGGCGAGTCTGCGAGGGCGAGCGAAAACAGGGGAGCCTTGAGGTCTCAATGTGGTGCTCCACATTATGTTTCACAGGTGCATCTGCAGAACAAGGTTGAATGAGAGAAGGAAAGTCCTGAGAGAGTATGGAAGCGAACGCAGAAGAAGTAAGAGCAGAGGAAGGCACTACCGAAGAAATGTTAAAGTGCTGAGTAGAAAATAAACAACCCTGAGCAGTGAGAGATGTGCCGTTGTCAATCAAGCGCTTGTGGCGCAGATCGACCACTAGTCCAAAAAGAGAGAGGAAATATGCTCCAATAATTGGCTGAGAGACATCAGCAATAGTAAATAGCCAACGAAAGTTTCGACGAAGCCCTAAATCCAAAGTACAACTCTTTTCACCAAATGTGGCGATGCTAGGACCGTTAGCAGCGTATAAGGAGGGACCTAGGAAAGGGGTGGAAGAATGAGTGGAAGAAATGCAAGCCTTCGGAAGCAATGAAAACTGTGCACCAGTATCAATAAGATAATTAAGCGAAGAGAGCGGGTCGAAGATGCGGAGAAGGCGCTGCTGTGTCAGTTGAGAGGTGAGGCCAGCGTTAGCTACAGCGATCACTAACTGGCCGGGGTGTTTCCCTGATAAGCACACGGTTTATTGCATTTGAGGGCACGGTCCCCATAAGTGCTATGGTAGTAACAAAAAGGTGTGTCTTTCCGACGAGAAGGTGTGGGAGCGCGCTTGTGTGGAGTACCGGAACCAGAAGAATGATTAAGAGGGTGAGCACGGTCGGAAGACGAGATGGAAATGATAAGGGAATTGATGGCAGCTTGCAGGGAATCCATCCTGGCTTCAAGACTAGTAACCCGAGTCTGCAGGTCAAGTACTGAACCTGACGGAGGTGGAGCGGTTGCAGAAGCGACAATATGATCCGAAGGCGCTGGAGGAAGGAGTGGAAGAGACAGTAGCTGTAGTTGCAAGAGGAAAGTGGATAGCCGAAGAGTGATAAGTATTGAAAATACTGTCGGCTATAGCAGCTAGCTCCTGAAGAGGGGTAGAAGGGGACGTAGCGGCAAGTATACTTTGTGCGGAAGCAGGCATCTTCTTGAGAAAAAGTCCCCGAATAAGGGAAGTCTCGGATTCTGACGGCGGAGTTCCCAACTGGTTGAGTAAATGAGCCATCAGTTGGCGTGGGGTACGATCCCCTAAGGTGTCCTGGTTCAGCAGCTGCGAAATGCGGTCTTCTCTGGAGGACGCAACTCTGCTCAACAATTGTGCTTTCAACTCTGCATACGGGTCTGGAGACCTCTGTATTCCAGGCAAAGCGTCTCTCACTACACGCAAGACCTCTGCTGGAAGTAAAGAAAGCAGAGTTCTGTATTTACTGTCGGAAGTGTAAGTTGCAGGACAAACCGCATCAAATTGAACCAGCCATAGATCGACATCATCCGGTATGTAACGGGGGAAATATGGAGAAGGTTGGGGTGCGGGATGTGTTGGTGGTAACGAATTATCCCCATTCATAATGCTCAGTGTGTGTAAAAAAAAAAAAAAAAAAAAGTAAAAAAAAAAAAAAAAAAAAAAAAAAAAAAAATAAAAAAAAAAAAAAAAAAAAAAAATTTAAAAAAAAAAAATAATTGCAATGTAAATATATATATATATATATATATATATATATATATATATATATATATATATATATATATATATATATATATATATATATATATATATATATATATATATATATATATATATATATATATATATATATATATATATATATATATATATATATATATATATATATATATATATATATATATATATATAGTATATATATATATATATATAATATATATATATATATATATATATATATATATATATATATATATATATATATATTATATATATATAATATATATATATATATATATATATATATATATATATATATATATATATATATATATATATATATATATATATATATATATATATATATATATATATATATATATATATATATATATATATAATATATATATATATATATATATATATATATATATATATATATATATATATATATATATATATATATATATATATATAATATATATAAATATATATATATATATAATATATATATATATATATATATATATATATATATATATAATATATATATATATATTATATATATATATATATATATATATTATATTGAAAAGAATTAAATATAAAAATATATATATATATATATATATATATATATATATATATATATATATATATATATATATATATATATATATATATATATATATATATATATATATATATATATATATATATATATATATATATATATATATATATATATATATGTAAAAGAAAAAAAAATGTATAATCAATAAAAAAAATATATTACGATACGTAATATTCCGCCAGACGGGGTCTTGAACGTGTTCTATCTTCCTAATCCTGGTAGCCTCTATCTGGAAACGTACTGATCTGGAAAAACAGGGTCACCAATGTGGGGTCGGGGCGACCCCTTTTTGTTTGCTGACTGAGTAGAAATTACAAGACAGTCACACAACCAAAAACAGACTCCACAACGAGGATGATTGAAATTGAAGGTGGGTTTTCTGACTTTATTGACACAAATAAAATTCTAAATCACTCCAGAGTGGATACAGATCAATACAGCAATTGAGGATTACACAAGACAAACTAAGACCCAGTCTACGGGTAACGTGATTTGCAAAAGAGCTATAAGTGGAATCTTCCTTTTTCGCTAGAAACGATCTTGAAACATTCACAGGGCAAGCAGAAACGTATTTTGAAGCCAGTGGCTATGTTAGAAACACTGATAGTAAACGAAAGTTCGTCGTTGTGATGCATAAAAATTGAGTGCACGATAATGAGAACTAGGAACCAACAAAAGATGCTTGCGCTACGCACGACGTCGAGAACGGACAGAACACGCGCTTCCAAATTTTAAAACGTTTCACTCTCTCTACCCATCTAGTGATTTTTCTAGTGAAGAATGATTTTACAATGACGTCACCGTTGGTCCGCTACAATATAAATATATATTATTAGAAAATCCTTATATTTTAGATTTAATTAAATATTTTAGATTTAATTAATAGATAGAGCTACATAGGCTTGAACCTCGTCGGCTATAAGATTAAAATGTAAAAGTGTTATAAAAAATAACATCCCCACATCGATGATAATCTTCTAGAACGTAGCCTTAAAGTAGTTATATATACTTTTAACACTTAGAGTAGGATCTTGGAGCTTTGTGAGAGAAGTTAGGACCATACCAGACGTACTCAACCGGATCCTTTCATCGCTATTTGAATTAAATTGACATTTTTGATTATGTTCCGGTTGTGTTAGTGTTTTACTTTTAACTTGAATTGCATATTTGACTTGACTTTACTGTATAAATGAACCTGAGTTTTTTTTTTAGCAGAGTTTGAGACTTTCTTGCTTGTTTGGGTTGCAGTTATGTTTCTACTAGGCTAAAATTTAAATAATTTACTACTTTAAAAATCTACTTATGAGCTTACACCAATAAGCCGAATATCCAAGTTTAATTACTTAGGAAACTAAATAAATTCCCTCAGAATACCCGTTTAATTTAACTATTTGCAGAACATTATAAATGTTGAGTTCTTTATTAATTTCATTTTATTATTTGTAGGTTAATGTAATAGAGTTAGGTTTATTCTTGGCATAGCAGCTACATATCTGCTAATAAGCGTTTTCAGGGGTTTCAGAGCCACAGAAATCCCAACACTATATATTTATATATATATATATATAATATATATATATATATATATATATATATATATATATATATATATATATATATATATATATATATATATATATATATATAATCAAATACAAGCAGTTATGTATAAATTGATAATAACATCAATTAGTAAAGACCATCAGCAAAAATTCAAATTCAAAATTTATATTTCTGTCTCAGCTTTTTATCGAGATAGGTCTTTTGACCAAAATTGCAGTCCCTAATGGGGTGAATACCCTTGCGTAAAACGGAAATTCCAAGTTATTTTATATTAGGAGTTTTTAGGACTAAAAATCATTAAAATGTTCATTAAAATTCTCTAAAAAAAAAATATAAATATAAAGCTCATTCCGAAAAATTATTTCAACATTTCTAGAGGTTTGCATCTTCTAACCTGCAGTAGAGAGCGTGAATTGATAAGTGGGGTACAAGGTACATCAACGTCTACTACGTGGTGAATTTCCGACACATAAAAAGACCGATATGGTATAGAAAATTAAACTCTAGTTTTTTTAAGAATAATAATAATTAATTTCTTAAATAATAAAAATAATAATAATAATAATAATAAAAAGTTTGAAAGGAGAAAACGTGGTTTCATGTCATTTTGGTTCATGCAGGGCAATCAAAAAGAAGTTTTATAAGGCAACTTCCGCAAATCACTCATAAGAAATAATATTAAATAAAAAAAAAAAAAAAAAAAAATCTCAAGGCAGTGGCTCTAAAATCGTAATTTTTGAGACCAAGTTCCTTAAGAAAGTCGCTCTCCAGCGTCGTCGTTCTGAGCCGAGGCTCTGAAAACGTAAATTTCAAGAGGCAACTCCCTGCAGCGATCGCTAGAAGTAAAGCCTAAGAATTTTTAAAATGTTAATATTTCCAAAACCTGGCAGATAACGTGAAGTGACAAGTTGTAAAATTGTAGCCCGTGATGTGGTTTACCCTATAAGAAATTTTACCCTTCGAAAATGATCTCCAATATATCATAAAATGTAAAAGTTTTTCAGATTTTCTGAAAAAAACTTGCTCATAAAATCAAAAAGTTGATATTTTTTTTTCTCATTTTCTGGGAGGTAGGCTATCATAAATAAATTCTTCTGCCTTACATCCCTAAAAGTACTAAAAAAAATAAAAATATTCAAAAAAATTGAGAAAAATTTTCAATTCCTGCGCAAGTCGACCTTCCTATGGTACTTAAAGGCCTGAAAAAATGAGTTCTATGGATCGAGTCTCTTGAGTTTTAACAGTTGAAAGTCTGTGAAATGATTTGAAGTTTAACTTTTGAGAATTTCCAATCAAAGTTTGTGCAAGTTTTTAAATTCTTATAACTTTCTTAGCAATTGATAGATTGGGTTGATTTTTCGAGTACATATGGATTTGGGACCCCTGACTCCAAATCTTTAATCCCGGTTTTTCTATATGTTATCGGTTTCGAGTTAAAGGCTGACATACATCCCAAGGTGCTTTGTCGTCCTTTCTAAGCATACAAAAAAATTGTCAACTTTGGGGGCCAATATCTCCTGAACCGTAATAGATAGAGAAACAAGCTATGGTGCCTTCCAAGTTCTAAAAGACGCGTACAATTCCGATATTAAATATTATATATTTAGAATTTGTCAAAAATTACAGAGCCTGATTTAAAAAAAAAAAAAAATTATTATTATTTTGAGGGACCATATCTCCTGAAAGGAAACTCATAGAATCCTGGGATGTTCATATTCTGACTCAGCGTGACGAAATCTATATGCATTGGCGATTTAAGCGATATTTCAAGTTTAGCCTACATGCCATCAGTTGTTCACTTGAAAAGCCTGAAAATCTTTAAAAAAAAAAAAAAAAAAAAAAAAAAAATCTTATTTCAGGACAGGGCATTCTGAATCTGGAGTCCTTATTCCTCTACGACTGCCATTAAAAAGTTATAAGCCGTTAAAAGAGACCCCAGAAGCGGGCCCATCTTAACCTATTGCACAAATAATAAAGGCTGATTGTGCCATACAATACGCGTTCTTGTGCCAGAGTTCAAAATTTGGCTTTCCCTGTTCTGCGGTTTATTTGAACAGAACTATAGTGGTTAGAGAACCACATAATATATAATTTGACTATCCATAGAACGTACTATACTCGTTAAAATTTCTCCCCCGGAGTGTGTTGACCTTTTCGGTGGTGGAAAAGATCTTTGCAACGAGTAAGCTTCGGCACGGTTTTTCCTATGGGATAATATTGGGAAGACGGTGCGGGTACTCTCATGTTGTGGGGCGAACAAGCAACAACTGGAATTATCCACGAAACGTAAAGAAATTAAAAGTAAATGCCAGGAAATCGAAGACCTGGTCCCTGCCCTTGCTCATTGAGGAAGAGAGGTGAGGGAGGACGGAGCTCCTCGGAGCAAATCAACTTACCTCTTCAACTATGCGAAGTGGGCAAAAGTAGCCTAGAAGTCCATGACATCGGGACTTCATCCTCTCTTGATTAGCTGTTAGAGGAATTTCAAATTCCTCCCAGTTCAGAGAACGAGCCACGGGAAAAATGAAAAACACCATACAATCGTATTGGTGCTGAAAGAAGTACGTGGTCGTAGGGGGAGAAGAGGGAGATCTTTTGGTGTGTTATCTATCCCAGGCATGGAGTATTCCCGAGAAGAGACACTGGTAAGAGAGTGATATAGATAATGCTTGAAAAGGGATAATTGATGGAGAAAAAATAGAAAATATACCCAATATGAGATTCAGCACTATCACCACTAACATCAAAATTGGGAAAACGAGCATAGTGAAGGAACAAATGCAGCAGATAGAGTTGGAAGTTGAGGAATATATTGAGTCAAGCACACAAACTCTAATGAATGAGAATAATGATGAAGACGAGAAGTGGACACTATCACGAAATTTCTACCTAATGGAAAGTTACTATATCATAGAAAATAAAAATGAGTTATGGAAATATGTAGTTGAAAATAAAGAGTTCAATGCCAACGATTACATGAATTACAGATTTGGAGAAAAATATAAGAATGTAGATAGAAAGGAATTGATAAAACAAAAACAGTGTATACTTAATTTTGTAAAAGAACCTAAAGATAAGGGCAAGCGTAAGAAAAAATTCACCTTACAAACTAAAGAAGATCTTGAAAAAATAAAAGTAGAAGCAAAAGACATTGTGGAAAATGAAATGGAAATGACAATGGAATTAGTAGGAAATATAAGACAAAATGCACGAGAGCATACTTTAAATAGGAGAAGAGAAAGGCAAGAACACAAATATGGATATGAAGAAAGCTCTAATGGAAGCGGAAAAGAAGGTGAAAAAGAGTGGCAGACACAACAAAGAAGGAAAAGTAATGAAAAAATAGATGAAGGCTATGAAATAAAGAAACTAATTTTGAAAAATATGATAGCATAGAAGAAGCTTCTGTAATAAATGAAGGGTGGTAAAACTTTATGTCCAGAAGCCAAAGAAGTAATGGTAGAAAATGAAGGTGACCTGATGAGGACGAATCAGATATGGACCCCCTCAACACCCATAGATCCCAATTCAAAATTACATTATCTAGCACATCATATAGTTCTTAAAGACTCCTCCACTACTAAGTTAGGAATAGTCTACGATTGCTCATCAGGTTCCCCAAGTTTAAATGATTGCTTAAATTCTAGTCCTTCTCTCATAAATGATTTAGGTAAACTGTTGTTGAGATTTCGAACAGGTAAATATGCCATATCAGCCGATATAGAAAAAGCCTTTCTAGGCATCCGTCTAGACTTAAAGGATAGAGATAGCACAAGATTTTTGTGGTTGAAAGATTCCTCAGATCCTAACAGTCCTATCATTAGTTATAGATTCACTCCTGTTTTATTTGAAGCAAAATGTAGTCCTTTCCTTTTAGCGACATGCTTAATAAACCTATCATATTGAAAATTCCAATAGTAGTTATAAAAATAATATATTAAATCAAATTTTTGTTGATAATATTTTTAATACCTTTAATGATGAAAATTGTATTCTGAATTTTTTTAGTGATACTAGAGATCTTCTTCTTAAGGCTGGACTAAAGCTAAGAGAGTGGTCATCTAATTCCTCCCCTGCTAATACTAAATTTGATGAAAATAATGTAAAAGCTGAAGGCACAGTGACTAAGTTATTGGGTCTTCAATGGATCACTGATGATGACAGTATATCTTACCCTACTAAGAATATAGATGTCAGTGCCAATACAAAAAGTCTAATTTTAAAACAATTGGCATCTATATTTGACCCACTTGGTTTGCTCGGGCCAATAATTATTAAAGGTAAAATATTACTACAAACCTTGTGGTTAAATAAGTATAAATGGGACGAAAAGATTTCCACAGATTTGAATAAGGAATGGAATTTGATAGCCCAACAACTAAAGTATTGTCAATCCCTTAAAGTCCCTCGTCAATTAATATTTTCTGAAAAGAGTAGTGTTACACGCCTTTTCAGACTCTTCTCAAAAGGCTTATACCTTAGTAATATACATTGTGTCTAATTTTAATAATGTTTTTTAGTCTAAAATATTAATTAGTAAGGTAAAAGTTTCTACCTTAAAGGAACTAACAATACCACGCTTAGAGCTTATGGGTATACTATTGTCATCAAGGTTGCTAAAACATTCCTTAAATGCATTTGAAAGTTCACTTAAAATCGATCACCTATATGCATTGTCTGACAGCCAAGTGGCTTTGACGTGGGTTTATTCTGAGAAACAACTTCCGACCTTTATACAAAATAGGAAGAATGAAATCAATAAAAATATTCCCCTAGCTGAATTTAAATATGTTCCAACTGGAACTAATCCAGCAGATTTTGCTTCTAGGGGAAGTAAACACCAATATATAGAGTCCAGCTTATGGTTAAAGGGGCCTGACTGGTTGGTGAATCCTCAGGATTGGCCAGTTTGGCTTGAACAATCCCATACACCAAATTATTCTTTTAAGGTTGATACTACTCTTAATATTCTTGCTATTAGCGTGCCCCCTCTTGCTGATTATCTTTAAATGTGGGTGATTTTTCTTCTTTAGATAAAGTCTATCGTATATTAAATTTAGTGTTCAGGTTTATTAAGAATTTAAGACAAAAAATTAAACTCTCCTTTAAATAAATCTTTGTTAAATCCTATTTTCACACACCAATTTTCTATAGAAGAAATCAAAGTCACCGAGATTTACTGGATAAAGACACTTCAAAGGGAATATTTCCCCTTTGAAATTGATAGTTTAAACCATGATAAAGCTCCAACTCTTTTGGTTAAACAAATGAATTTGAAATTAATAAATGATATTTTGAGAGGTGATAGAATGTTAAGAAATGCTCTATTACCATATGATACTAAATTTCCCATTTTCTTACCAAATAAATCCCTCTTAGTAAGACAGTGTCATTTGACTCATCATCATTTAGGTGTATCAGAATTAATCTTAGTTATTAGGAGAAAATATTATTTCACTCATATGAGGACAACCATCAAAGGAGTACTTCGTCCTTGTGTTTTGTGTAAAAGGTTGCAAGGGGTCCACTTTAAATCTGCTCCTCTTGCAGCCTTACACGGAACAAGAGTAATAAATAGTCGGCTATTCACGATAGTTGGTATAGACTTAACTGGCTATTTTAAGGTTAAGGTAGCAAATGAAATCAATAAATGTTATATTATTCTTTTTACTTGTACCATAACTAGAGCCGTTCACTTGGAATTAGTTTTTGATAATAGTACTGATTCCTTTATAAAATGTCTTCGGCGATTTATAAACAGACGAGGATCACCCTCAATAATATATTCTGATAATGGAAGTTATTTTCAAGCTGCGGGTAAATATATAAAGCATTTGCATACCCTAATTTCAATCAAGGATTTTTTAACTAGATAATCTCTGGTGTGGAAATTTAATGCAGCCCACGCTAGTTTTTACGGTGGTTTTTTTTGAAAGATTAATTGGTCTTACCAAAATGCACCTTAAAAGAATCATAAGAAATTCATTATTAACTTTAGAGGAGTTTTTAACAGTATTAACTGAAGTAGAGACAGTAATAAATTGCCGACCACTCACTTACGTTAACGAATCTCTTCTAGCTGTAGATAAACCAATAACCCCTTCTCATTTGCTAGTAGGTTATAAATTAAATTCTTTACCTATTCCCTTAGAATTACTAGATACTGATACAGATTATTTAAGTAGTGTAAAAATAAATAAACTTTATAAATACTTATTAAATCTTCTTAATAAATTTAAAAATGTATGGGAAAAGGATTACCTAATAAATTTAAGACAATCTTGGAGTAATAAAATAATACCTAATGTCTCTGTTGGGGACATAGTTTTAGTAGAGGATGATGGTCCGAGGATATATTGGAAGTTAGCTATAGTACGTTCTCTACATCTCCCCCCCGATGGTTATGTGAGATCAATATTGCTTCATACTAAACATGGAGTAGCAACTAGGGTTGTAGTACATTTGTACCCCCTAGAAATAAAATCTAACATTTTTTATCATGATAATACAATAATTGATGTTCCTAATGATCCTAATACAGATATTAAAATTCCCAACAGGATTAACTTGCCTCGCCAAGCTAAAAATTTAGCTATACAACGAAATAAGTACCTTAATTCTTTACAAATGATATAATTAAATGGTTAAAATTTCTTTTAGAGTATATATATATATATATATATATATATATATATATATATATATATATATATATATATATATATATATATATATATATATATAATATATATAATATATATATATATATATATATATATATATGTGTTATTTATATTTTATTTCTCTCCTTTATTATAATATTTTTATGAAAATTAATTATATTTTCGAGAATGTTTTATTTGTGAATTAATATACAATTAATGATTTCTTTTTCCCCTTAGTTCTTCAAAAAAGAAAAGGTTTGTGATGATTGTATTGTTTTCTGAATTGGATCTTCTTTAAGCCCCTCCAGATTTCCATTTCTTTTACCTTCCTTAGAGGACAAGTTTATTTGTATCAAGTAAGAATGTTCTTATTTCTGTTATTATTTATTATTTAATGATGGATCAGAGTATAAAAAATAAGAGTGTAAGCCATACACACTTTTTTTTTTGCTCCATCTGGCTATCGATTCGGAGGCCAATAACCTCCTTTTTTAACCTCTAGGGTGCTGCCTTTATCCTAATAGTTTATAAAGTAACAGCAACCAAAGTAGGTAGATTATTTTACTTTTTCTTGCCTTCGGTAGCCAGATATTTTAACCACAACATTATTACCCAACTTTCGAGGCTAATAACCTCTGTTTTAAAATCTTCAGAATCTCACGTTGTACTCTTAAATCTTTGTATTACGTAGAGTTCACAAAAAAATATGAAAATTTATTTCTCTTTTTCTTGTACTTAGTTGGGTGAAATTTTTACCCTGGCTTAAAAGTAAATATACATATCCATTATTAAGTGATAACTGAAGTTATTAATCAAGTACATGTTATACTAGAGAAAGTAAAGATGGTTTCTGGTTAGTATCTATTTCCTTATCTAATCCTCCGGTCTAAATTCAAGACATCATGATTTAGTTGCATTCCTTACATATATGTTGTTGAACTATTGGGAATTATTGATAAATAGTGATAATGTTCGATGTAATTTTTTTTAATATAACATTTTTGAAGGTTAATTTTATAATTTATATTTATTTACATCCTAAAACTATTTCCCACCTTATTTATTTCATCTTTGGAAGAAGTATTAACATAGTATAAGTATTACTTAGTAGGATTAATAAATGTTATAATTTTCTGATTGACAGTGATGCACTTTTTGTGTATGCTTATTTTTTTTTTTTTTTAATAAACACCCTCATGAAGCAAATTGTATTTCTTTTAATCATTTAAAATCTAATTAAATCTTTTTTGTAGAAATAACATGTAAAATAATGCTTACTATTGAAATAAAATATTAATTATTATTTTACGTCATTAGATAGCCCGACTCCAATAACAGATAGTTTTTGTTTTCATGACCAATCACAAATCGGGTTTCTTTGCCATTTTTATATAAACAAAAATGGCCAGAACAGTGTTGCCAAATTTAATAACTTTGTACCAGATTATAAGTTTTGAATTTCCCATTTTCGATATATATATATATATATATATATATATATATATATATATATATATATATATATATATATATATATATATATATATATATATATATATATATATATATATATATATATATATATATATATATATATATATATATATATATATATATATATATATATATATATACATATATATATATATATATATATATATATATATATATATATATATATATATATATATATATATATATATATATATATATATATATATATATATATATATATATATATATATATATATATATATAATAGTAATAATAAGAGGCAATAGGTTTTATGACGTCACTTATACGTCATATGTATCAGTGATGTAAATAATACTTTTTGCCTGAAAGTAGGCGGAGCTAAAGCTACAACATTTTTCAAGATCATGAAAATCTGCAAACAAATTTCCTATATCTTTATCCTACTAAGTAATACTTATACTATGGTATTAACCAGTTCATTTTAATAATAAACTTTTTTTTTTCTTTTTATTCTTGCTGTTGGGAGTTTAATGTCTTAAATTTTTTACGCCAATAAATATTTATAAAACGAACAATATAAAATTTAATTAATTGTTCTAATAATCGTACGTCTGACAGTTATGTACTATTCGAAAAGGCAAGTGATCTAGTTTCAAAGTTGGGTTGTCGTACTTTTTGCAATCGTTTAAACGAATTAATTTCTGTTTTTTATTTTAACATGATTCATTTATTTAAATTTATTAATTTGTTTAATTATATTTAATATTAATTTTAAAATAATCCCTGCATTTAAATAAACCCCTAATACTTTAATATAAAAATGTTAAATATGATCTTTGACTCCGCCTCTTTTTAAGTTTCTGTCATGGCGTCATCATATTTTTGACAATTGTTTTTTCCTCCAAAATTCAAAATGCTTTTATGTGTTTCATACGTGATTTTGTCATCCCATATTTGGTGAATGAGAACCAAAAATAATAAGCTTTATTTTAAAGAAAGCATAAGTTTTGATATTTAGCTAGATAAAATTTATTAGTCATTTTGTGTTTAGTGAAATCTAAGTTTTTGTGAAAGAGGATAAAAAACTTTAATATATTTTAAAGGAAATATAATTGCTGGGAAATCTTCTCCTTTTAGACAGAAATATATATATTTGAATAATTTATTATTTAATATAAATCATAGTTGTAGTAATTGATTCCTTTTTAAGTCTACAACTAGAAAAACAAACACAGCTAACATTTTAAGAAAGTCAAATTTAACGACATTAGCTTTCCGTCAACGCACGGACTATAAAAGCCTAAAAAGAAGGCGTGGCTTTCTCTCTCTTGAATAGTGACCTTGGTAACAGATGTGTTAGGTGTTATAGTGGCCTAGTTTTAACAGCTGATTAAACAGCTGGAGTTGTCTGACCATTTAAATGAAATAATAAATAATCTTTATTTGCTAATGAAGAGAGCATTATTTTTAAGAATTAT
The DNA here is from genome assembly GCA_009176605.1 of Armadillidium nasatum. Classification (NCBI taxonomy): domain Eukaryota; kingdom Metazoa; phylum Arthropoda; class Malacostraca; order Isopoda; family Armadillidiidae; genus Armadillidium; species Armadillidium nasatum. The sequence continues at coordinate 127,258 of SEYY01001062.1, forward strand.
ATATGGTATATATTTATAATATTACCTAACCTAACTTAACAATAATATAGCGATATTATATATCTAACCTAATTTAACAATAATATAATCAAAGTAACATTATGAGTGAGCATTATAAAAATGAAATATATTTGACAAATGTAATTATTTAGTCCAGTTACATTTAAGGACAAATCTCTAGTAAAAATATTTACTCAAATTGAAATAAAATAACTAAAAAGGGTGTAAGTTGAACTTAAATGGTAAGAAAACTTATTATTTATTTCTTTCAATAACTAATTATTGTTTTAACCAGAAATTTGATTTAATATTTTATCAATTTCTAATATTGATTCTTTCCATAAATATTTTCTTTTATTTATTGTATTTTTATTGTTTATAGTTTTTTTGGGGACAACAGGTTTAATAATATTTCTTCATTTTATGATTTTATTTTTTCATTAATTATTTTTTATTTTGATAATTTAACAAGAACTAGTACTGCTTAAATTTATTATTTTCCTGAGGAAACCTTCTTGTCAGATTTTTCAAGGAACTGACTGGTGTTGCGCCCCAAATTTCTCAGTTGGACAGGACACATTTCAGTAGGATTTCTTTACCGAATTAGAAAAGGATTATGTGGAAAATATTTTGTTAGAAGATAAGTTAATGATTAAAATTTGATTTTTTTTTTTTTTTTTTTTTTTTTTTTTTTTTTTTTTTTTTTTTTTTTTTTTTTTTTTTTTTTTTTATTACATTTTTTTTTTAACCTCGAGCCAACAGCAATTATATTTTCTAATTCTTCAATATTATTATTAATATCGATTTTCATTTTTATTTTTATTTATTTTCATTGGTTCTAAAAGGATGAGAATTTTTAAAAATTCACCACAATATAATGATGGCTTAATTAACTAAGCAATTGCAATTTATTTAAAATTTGAAGAAGGCTTTTTTAGCCAAAAAAAAATTAAAAATTTGAATTACTTTTAATTTTGAAATTTGAAGTTGAAATTTGATTGAAATTTGTAAATTTGAAGATGGCCTATATAGGCATAAATTTAATGAAGTTTGAAATTTGTGACTGGCCTATGTGGCCTAAATGCTTGAAATTTGAAATTTTGAAGTTTAAAGTTAGATCTATCAGTCCCAAATAAATACAATGATTTGAAATTTTTCATAAATTACTTGAGAACAGCAAATTAGGCACTTAAATTAGTTTCCACCAAATTTCTAGAGTTAGTCAATCTTAGCAAATGGCTCCATTTGCAACCTTTTTCAGTGATTAGTCTTGTTAGGCCCTAGTGGCTTATAACTGTCTCTATTTCTTATATTCTTATACTTAGGTGGCTATAGCAACTTATATTAGCCAACTCACACCTAAGAAAACCATTCATCCTGTAGCCTAACAATAATAAAACATGCGGTAGGCTTAGGCTTTTAAATACAAATATCATAAGACTTATAAGGCTTATTTAGGCCTACTGAATCTATTAAAAACCAGAAAACAACAATTTTAAAACGAACATTGTTAATAATTACAATAAATCCTATGCAGCGGCCTATATTATGATTAGGATACACCCGAAATTGACCGCAATATAAATTGCAGTAACCGCCAAAATAAATGACAAGAGAAACCAGGAACTTGCAACAAAACCGTTCATAGTAATTCTTAAAATTTAACCGTAGCGTTGAAAAATTTGAATATAAATTCATTAATCCAAATCTTTTGAAAGGTATAAAAACTTAGGGTTAAGCTTTTATTAAAAGACCTGAAAGAGAAGGGTCGTGATTAGTGTTAAAATTAAATAATAAGAGGAGACTTTTTCAAAAGATTTTGTTGCTTTTGAAGTTCCTTCATGCACGAATTCAATATAATTAAGAACGTTACTCAGTTATATACTTGAGTAGAAGGCAATAGATATGATAGTAAGAAAGATTTGAAAGGAAAATATAACTTATACCTTATACCTTCGAATTCTAAGGATTTAAGATTAACAAGCAAAAACGCTTACATTTTGATAACGTCTAGACTTGATGATGATTCCATAAAAAGTTATTCTAATTCAACCGGGCGGTTTTGTAGAAAAAATGTGCAACATCGATACAAAAAACAAACCAACTCTACAAACTCCTATCAAGGAGAACTATATATATATATATATATATATATATATATATATATATATATATATATATATATATATATATATATATATATATATATATATATATATATATATATATATATATATATATATATATATATACTAGATAAATTAGTGAAAGCATATAAACAGTTTTTTTATTAAAGCTAATCTTGAAACTCCATCTAGTAAAAAAGTTTCACGCAGGTAAAGTTTTCCTTACTTTGAAATTCTTAT
>SEYY01001062.1:134623-142123 GCA_009176605.1 Armadillidium nasatum
TAGGGCTGTCTCAAAGAAGCTGGGAGTTCTGTTTAGACTGTTAGAATTTTTTTCTTCCTTGCAGTTATTCCAATTATACAAGGGTCTGATCCGCCCTTGTATGGAACATTGCTCTCATATCTGAGGTGGTTCAGGTTTCACCCGTCATTTGGATAGGGTTGAGTCAAAGGCTAAAAGACATAAATTGTTCCGCTCTTTCTAATTCTCTTGACTCTTTATCTTTGCGACGTGACGTTGATGCATTGTCTCTCTTCTGTAGGTACTACAGCGGCAAATGCTCACGGGAACTATCCACTAGCATACCTCCACCTTTACGCCGTCCTCTTAGCACAAGGGGTGCGTTGTCTGCGCATTAATTTTGCGTGGACATAGGCAACTACAGGCTTGTCCGCTGTGGTGCCTCCTTTCCTGCCACCTCTGTTTTTTGGAACTCTTTCCCATCTCCTGTGCTTCTTTCCGTATTTAATCTCAATTTCTTTAAAGCCCTCTTCTGCGCTCACCTAAGAAATTTGTGTTTGGTGGAACCTGCAGGGGTCGTTTTTGTTTTTGTTTTGTTTCTTTTTTTTGTACTCTTTTACTTTATTTTTATTCTTATAACACCCCCTCATTGAATAGGCCTTTGCCCGTGAGTGGTGGTAATATGTAAAAAAAAGAGATATTGATACGCTTTTCTCTGAGGTACTGGTCTGTAGTGTTTTATGACTGCTTATAGAGCTCCTTTTCTTCGTTATCACTACTAGAAGTTAATATTTGTTTCATTACTTCACTAATAGGTGAACCTGTTGAAGAGTTTGAATAATCTTTTAAAGGTAGTTCTGATTTATGACTTTGATCTTTTCATACTTTCTTTTTTGAATATCTTCACATTTACACCATATGTCTTCTTCAACTCTGCCAGTTACAAGCTGAAAAGTAAAGACCTTTGTTTTGTACCTCGTATCTAAAAACGTTGCTGTAATAAACAAATAATCTTTTTCGTAAAACCAAAACGTTTGTTAATTTCTTTTAATATGATCTCTTATTTCTTGAATATCTTCCTCTGATAATGGAATTAATTTTTTAAGAGTTGTTATGAGAGGAATTGTATCTGCCAATGAAGTAGAGTTTTTGCTGATTTTCAAGGTAATTTTTTCGAAAGGTTTCATCAAGGTGATTTAGCTTTATAAAAGGGGAATATCATAAGGAGTAAAAGACTCAATTTTGATGTTGGAGATTGCATGCAAATAGAGATTCATTTAGTTCTTTCATTCTTTCCACCATAAGCAAATTGCTGTTACATCGAGTTTGAAGGTCCTGTATTACAGAAAGCTGTGGAACATTTATTCTATTCTGTATTTTTTCGAGTTCTTGGATCAAAATGTGTTGCGATTGATCTGCATTTTGAGGTTAGTTCAATAACAGATTTTTTGAGATGTTATGCCATTCTTAATGGTAAGGTGATTTTGATGATTTACACAGTTTATGTTATTGACGTCCAAAAGATACAAAGCTTTCTTTTTATTGGTATCAGCATCTCTCATGAAGCAATGGACATCATCAGTAAATAAATTCCATTTCTTCAGCAATCGTTTAAATACTAAACTAAGATAGTTACCTGTGTGACGTTCTGAAAGCGGTTCAGCACACAACACGAAATTTTGTCGCTGAAAATTGCTATCAATGGAATGACATATCAGAGATAACAAAGGAGCCCCCGACTGAGTGTCTGACCATTTATCGATAGTGAAAGAAAGCTTATTCATTTTTTTAAAGGGCTGATTACATTGAGAATATTTTCTTTGATGCAATAGATACTGTGGGGCTACCTCTTGTAAAAGTCGCACAAATAAAAAAATTTCTACGTAAGAAAAAGAAAGGTCAGTCATAACTAACAGTTCTGAAATTTTCCTATCCACACTTTTAACTCTCGCATCGTTTACATCCTATAGCTTTCTTTTTCTACACATATTTTTAGAGTAATATGTTTTATTTTTGAAATTTCTAGTGGAGATTTTTTTCTTTTTTTACTCTCTTTTCTTTTCTCCTTAACTTTTCCCATACCTTTGAATTCATCTGGATATTTGATGGACAGAAGATTTCTTAGCCCAGATGTTGTTCTTCCTTTACTAGAATAATTACATTGGAAAATTTTACATTTGGCACTGTCACTAGGAAAAATATCGAAGTAATCCCAAACTGCACTGGAGGTGGACGCCATTACTTTAAATGCCCCAGTACAACACAATTGTAACTTAAGAAAGAAATCACTTGCTTGCCTCTATCAAATTAGGTTCACAGCATACTGAAATTGTGAATTATGATTTGTGACAGAATCGAAGAAAGTTTGAAAGTGGGTAACGGAAAACTCGAATAAGAAAAAGATGCTAGATACTAATTTTTCAGTTATGAATTGAAATATTATATATATATATATATATATATATATATATATATATATATATATATATATATATATATATATATATATATATATATATATATATATATATATATATAAGGAAAAAATGCTCACTGCTCAGATGCACAATTGGTATATAAACAGTGCGTAGTGCGTACGCATGATAGCATAAGGCATACATCAACTAGTAGTCAGCAAACTGAAATTTATATTGCATGAGGCAAATGAGATAAGCACGGGTTTCGTGTTTGAGGAAACTTGAAATATGAAGGAACCCTTTTTGAAAATTCAAAGATTTTCATTGCTAAATTTTTAAAAAAATTATTCGAAAGCATTCCCAATTAAAAGTGCGAATGCGAAAGCGTATGCGAATGCGAATGTGAAACGAATATTGGAAATCATTGCTAATATGCGAATGTTAATTTTCGGTCCACCTCCAAACTACATATATATATATATATATATATATATATATATATATATATATATATATATATATATATATATATATATATATATATATATATATATATATATATATATATATATATATATATATATATATATATATATATATATATATATATATATATATATATATATATATATATATATATATATATATATATATATATATATATATATATATATATATATATATATATATATATATATATATATATATATATATATATATATATATATATATATATATATATATATATATATATATATATATATATATATATATATATATATATATATATATATATATATATATATATATATATATATATATATATATATATATATATATATATATATATATATATATATATATATATATATATATATATATATAATTTTCCCCTTGGACCTCCTCATTGGAAGGGCCACACAGCATTCAGGAAATCCGCAACGGCCCCCGGCCGTTCCCAAAGGTCTCTCAGAGAGGAGAGGTGATGGAGGGTTCTTTGTTGAGTGAGGGAGGGGCATCTCAGAAGGTGTTCTGTTGTTTCTGGTTCTTGCATACATCTTTGGCATATTGGGGATAGTGTGCTTGTAGGTTAGGGGTTAGGGTGGTGGCCTGACCTCAATCTGGATAGGGTAATTTGGGTTTTGCGTGGTAATGTGTTTTGTGTATTTGATATGTCGGGAGGTTGTTCGTTGAATAGGTGATTTGGTTGGCTGGTTTTGAGATCATTTTATGTCATGAAGGTGTATATGTTTTTGTTTAGTGATATGTTATTTGCAGTAGGTGGAATGGTCCTGAATATGTTACTGTAGTATTAGGCGGGGATATGGGGGTAATTTTAGATGGTATCTTGTGTGATCTTGTAGGATATAGTGACATGGGTGTGATATGTCTAGTGTGCTGGCGTAGAATTGGGTTCCTATCATGTCTAGGTTAAAACGGATCGGGAGTATTTTTGTTTCTTCGTGTAAATGCTGAATTTCGAAGGTTTCTGTGCAACCTGTGATAGTTCGAAGAGCGGTTTTTTGTTTTTTTTTTGTATTTCTCTGTGTTTGAGGGTGAGGTGGCAGGGTACCAGGCTGGAGATGCGTAATTAAGTATAGGTCTGATGAACTGTTTGTATGTTATGGTGAGGATGGTTAGTTCGTTACTGAAATTGTTTTGTGACAGTGTTTGTAAAATGCTTAGTTTCCTGTTTGCAGTGTTGGTTATGTTTTGAATGTGTTTTGAGAAGGCGAAGTTTGTGTCATATGTGAGGCCTAGGATCTTTGGAGATTTATTTAATGGAATGAGGGTATTATTTAGTTTTACATGGGGATGGATGGAAGATTGGTGTCTATAGGTAGTAATAAGAGTGATTGAGGATTTTTTAGAGGAGCTGTCATTCTGTTTGAATTTAGCTGTTTCCGAGTGTGGCAGCTGTGGGTATGGAAGAGTTTTGTATCGTAATGGATATGTCGTCGGTATGTTATTAGTTTTATTTCTGGAGTTTGTGGGGTGAGTAGGTCTGCTGTGTACATATTAAATGTATATATATATATATATATATATATATATATATATATATATATATATATATATATATATATATATATATATATATATATTTATATATATATATATATATATGTGTGTGTGTATGTGTATTGGTGTGTGAAGGGGGACCATATGAAAGATCTTACGAGGTGTCGCAAAGTTTATTTACGATCATAAATTTTATTTTAAATATAGTAATTAAATTTATATTTGTATTCCCTTAAATAATCTTTCGATTGGCAGCATCAACTAGTCGATCTTACAACCTTTTCTTTGTCATGTTTAAAATAGCAATATCGTACATGCAAATTATATAGATGTAGTGATTCCTTTTTATATTCTCTCTAATTCAATTATTAAACTTTAGTAACTAGATTATTTTTATCTAGAGATTGAGTTTCTTATAATTTATTAAGAATATTATCACCAAATGATCAAATTAAAATTTATTGAAGAGACCATACGTCCGTAGTTTAATCTCTATAAGAAGATACGCTAATGTATCGCCAAGCATAATTTGTTTTAATTAATAGATTTTTTTGCTGCTAATTTCAATATAAATTATTTATTTACGGTAAATTTATTTAATATATCAAAGGTTTCTTATATTTAAATACTAAATTTATATTTAAGGAAGATCATAGAAATTCTGACTCGACCTCCTTTTCTTCACATCGATAGCAACAAATCACCTCTTTTGCGTATATGTGTTTTATAACAAGTTTCTTTTATTTCTTATATTTCTTATGAGTATTTAATAAACTTCATATTTGGTGTGAATTTAAGAAAATATATAATATTTCTTTTAATACAATAAGTAGAATTAAAATAAAATATTAATTTGAGTTCTTTTTGTACAAAAAAATGAGAGAAAATTTTGAGGTAGTATCAAGAATATTAATATTAAATTTTATGGTGCAAATGAGAATTGAAATCTCCTTAATTTTAACGTAAAAAGATATACTCTAATGATATAGGACTTAATATTAAACCTAGAATATAAGGAAAAAGTCATTTAAGTAGATTTAGATAGCAAAATTAACACAGATAATGATCAGAGTCGGTAACATTTGATGAAATTACTTTTCCGACTCTTTCTGTATTATATAAGCTAAGTAGGTAGGAGTGGCCTCCTCTTTCTCTGAAGTGACTTTCTAACTTGTTGTTGTGATTAGAGGATCAATGTAAATCCCTTTAAGTGTCAGCTGTTGGTAGCCTTTTGCTTAATTATACGGTATTACTACCGTCCCTTTAAATATCAGTTAGTATCAGCTGATGTTAATAACTGTGATATTAAGTAATCATCCTCATTTAAAATATTGTGATGAAAATTATTTAGCTTATTTATATACTGTGTTAACTAAAGAAAATAGAGCATTAATATTAATATTTATATCAAATTGCTGATATTTTAATAATTACAATAACCTTGATATTAAATGACTTTTAATGTCATACTGATACTCTAATAAGTACAATAACTGTGATATTGTGATCTTTAATGCCATTTGATTTAAATCATTACATGAGATTGTCGTGATCCCTAAATGAGTTTTTTAATGTCAATATTGAAATAGTTGAATATTTTAATAAGTACAATAACTGTGATATTAAGTGATCTTTAATGTCATTTGATTTAAATCATTACATGAGATTGTGGTGATCCTAAATGAGTTTTTTAATGTTAATATTGAAATAGTTGAATGTTCTAAATGTTTCTAATTACAAGTGATAGTGATGGTGAATATTTTTACTAGTCCATTAAAACAATAAGTTGTTTTCGACTATTAACTGTGAAATTTGAAATTATTTTATTAACCTAACCTGACCTATTGGAACTTTATGCAACATTAAAAGAGACAACTTTAATTTTTTAAGTCATATTGAATTAACTTTAAATATTTGATAATTTTATAAACGTGTGGATATGCATTAAACCACTAAGGAATAGTTGTTATATTAATTATGATTTGACCGGTTTAGTAAGTTGTAGTATTCAACGGTAAGAGGATTATAATTTTCTTACTACCTTTATCCTTTAATATTTATTGTGCAATTAAAAATCTTAACTTTCAAGTCCTTAAGAACGAAGTTTCCCTTTGTTAAAAAGTAATGATTAACATTATTTTTATTTAATTTCTAATAATTAATATCATATATATTAAACCTTTTATTCTTTTCATTTAATTTTTTTGAAATTCTTTATTTTCTTCTTATACACAGATTTGACATTTATTATAAATTTAAATTTTATATATTAAATACTTTGGAGATATTTTTTTTTAAATTTTTTTTTTTTTTAATTTAACATTGTTCATATTAAATTCCTTTCCCCCCCATTTTTGTGTCGATATATATATATATATATATATATATATATATATATATATATATATATATATATATATATATATATATATATATATATATATATATATATATATATATATATATATATATATATATATATATATATATATATATATATATATATATATATATATATATATATATATATATATATATATATATATATATATATATATATATATATATATATATATATATATATATATATATATATATATATATATATATATATATATATATATATATATATATATATATATATATATATATATATATATATATATATATATATATATATATATTTTTTTTTTTTTTTTTACAGAACGACACCACTCACGGGCAGAGCCCTTTTCAAGGAGGGGGCACACGCACAAGGAGAAAATTCCTTAAGAAAAACACACCTAACGTACAACCCTCAGGTGGGCACAGACGGAAGCCTTGAAGAGAGGAAGATTAAATACAGGAGGAAAAATAGATGATGGTAGAAAGTTCCACAGAATAGAGGTGGCTGGAAAGAAGGAGGCACTACAAGGGGCTAGCCTGGGGTTTCCTACGTCCACACAAAATTGGTGCGAAAGCAGGGCACCCCTTGTGCAACGAGGACGACGCAACGGTGGAGGAATGTGAGAGGCCAATTCCCTCGAGCACATGCCATTGTAATACCTATAGAAAAGAGATAGCGTGCCAACGTCACGTCGCAGAGATAGAGGGTCAAAAGAGT
>SEYY01001062.1:147123-149623 GCA_009176605.1 Armadillidium nasatum
AGGTGCAAAACGATTATGAGATATGTTATAAAATACTAGACATTGATAAATTCATAAAAAGGATGACTAAAATAATTAATATTGAGAATGAGAGTAATAGTAACAAACTCTTAAATAAGGAATGCAATTTAAAGGAAAGAGAGTTGGATCTGTTCAAACAACCTGTTAGAGAAAATTGAATGGCGAAGTAACAAAATTTTATCAATTTAAAGAGATCTTTGAAATCCATGTTAATATTAAAAATTATAGTAATGCTTTAAAATTAGAAGCACTATTTAGTTGCCTAAAAGTGGTAGTACCAACTTTAAGGGGAGAGAATTATCCTTTGATTTGGAGTGTTTTAAAAGAGAATTTTGGAAACTAGAGCAGATTAGTGCAGACTTTAATATTGAAATTGATAAATATAAGTTCCCACAAGTATAACTACAGTGAACTGTTTAAGTTCAAGGCAGAATTGATTTGTCTAACTGAGAGCCTTAAGACTCAGGGTTTGTTAATAGAATGTGATAGTTATACCAAAATAATTGGTACAATCTTGATTGAAAAAAATACCAAAGGAGGTTTAAGAGAAAGTCCAATGGGAAGGTAGAGGAGATGTATGGACAATAGAAAAGGTTCTGGAAATAATAACAAAGGCTTTAAATAACTTTGAGGTCAAGGCTTGCATTTAAATAAAAAGTCGAAAATACAAAATTTCAACTCTCACCCTAGAAATAATAATTACAATAGTCAATACAAAGCCGGTTCCATTCCCAAAACATCCACAATTTTCACCACTACCACAACCAATAATAATAATAATAATAATAATAATAATAATAATAATAATATATAATAATAATAATAATAATAATAATAATAATAATAATAATAATAATAATAATAATAATAATAATAATGACCAATTTTTCAATCTTCAAATAATAAAGCATCTAAAAAAATGCATAAAGGTTCGCTTCAAAATTGTTACATATGGTAATGAAATAGTTTGTAGATTTTGTAGTAAAGGTCATTACACTAGTAATTACAATATGGTGGATACAATAGAATTAAGAAAATTCTTGTTAAAATAAAGACTGGTGTTTTAGCTGCCTCTCATCGAAACACACTGTAGAAAATTGTACATCTAAAAGAGTATGCTATAGCTGTGAACAATTTGGTCATCATACTTCCATATGCAACAATCTTATAAGTCTATAAAATGCATCACCTGATCACAACCCTAGTCCATTAAACATATTAATATATTCCTATCTAATAAACGTGGAATTGCCCTCCCTTTAGTAGACATGAATATAATAAAGGGCAATAAGCTAATTCCAGTTAGGTCGCTTATCGATAATGGGAGCCAGAAAACGCTTTTTCTAGCGAATTTTCTAGCTTGTAAACCCATAAACAAGATAAACTTATCAATTAGTGGCATTAATGGTGTCGGTAAAAATAAAACCTATGATGTGGTTAAATTTAAGGTTAAAACCAAACAAGAGGTAGTGGATATCAGTGCAGTAATAGGAGACTCACTACCTAATACACTTTACATACCAGGGTTGGTTGAAACAACTAGATTATTAACCCTTAAACACTAACCTTTTTTTTTTGTACTTGAACACTAACCTGGGGTAAATGTTACCCCAATTTTAAAAATTAACATAAAATACTTAATTTAAAATTTTATTAAATGTTACTAAAAAACCTTGTTTTTTAACCTATTTTTTTACAGTTATAAAATTAAGAAATTCAATTAATTTTTTAATATAAAAATATTCATTTAAAAAAAAAAAAGTTTTTTTTTTTTTTTTTTTTTTTTTTTTTTTTTATTTTTTTCTTTTAACATACTTTTTATTTTTAAAAATTTTGCTTCCTGTACCTAAGGGAAGATGTAGTACCGTCCATTCAGTTGCATTTTGACCTCGAGGAACGAAAATTACCTGTCCAAGGGGGATTGAAAAATGGTCAAAATTTTGTCACTCAAATTTTTTATTTTTTTTTGCAATTGTTTATTATTGTTATTATAGTAAGATTAATATATTATATATATATATATATATATATATATATATATATATATATATATATATATATTATATATATATATATATATATATATATATATATATATTATATATATATTAGTGATGGATCGGATGTCATATTTTCCAATTTGCGGATGCGGATGCGGATGCGGATGTTGAATTTTGGAGAAGTTCGGATGCGGATGCGGATGCGGATGTTGAATTTTCGAAAGTGCGGATGCGGATGCGGATGTTATTTTAATTTTATATATGTATATTATTATATATATATATATATATATATATATATATATATATATATATATATATATATATATATATATATATATATATATATATATATATATATATATATATATTTCACTATCACCTTTCCCACTTTCGTGGGGTGGTGCCCGCCACAATTCCCTTACAAACATAACTATTCTTACCTTTCAACGCTTTCACCACCTCCCTCCATCTCTGTC
>SEYY01001062.1:152123-169623 GCA_009176605.1 Armadillidium nasatum
GTTTGAATGATGGTAATGCTTTGTTAGATATTTTGTAAAATGATGTCCAAGTCCAATTTTGGGATCCTCAAATTTTGTCCTCTTCTTTCCCAAATATGGCAGAGCCCTTACCAAATATTTGCTTTTGTTTTCGTTACAAAATATCAGCTTTATCCCATATTTGGCTGGTTTATTGGGGATATGCATTGGGATATACATCCCAAATTGTTCTAATCGCTGCAAATGGGTCTGTTTTCTTCCTGTCATCTCTTGTGGTGGAGTCATCAAACCACAAGCAAGAGTTTAGGAAGCTGAAGCGACCTTCAGACATTGCCAAACGGTACACTTGATTCCCAGTTTTTGGATTAAACATTTTGCGGGTTGACAAATGGTTGTCCCTCTGAGAAGCACTGAAAAGCAATATCCCCAATAATGCTCTGACCTCAGCTGGTTTGGTAGTGGTCAGAGACATTGTTTAGCGTTTATAACGTTTGTTCATTATTTCAATTTTTTTTATTTGTCCACTTTACGATCTCGTTTATTATTTGATCATCAAAAAACAAGCTGAAGCACTTTTCTGGCGTGCCTGCATTTTGTGCTTGTAGTGTTGGACCTTGAGTAAAAGGTGGTATAATATTACGTGATTGTGTTCGAGATACTGTTGGTTTACATGGCCGACAATTCAACTTGAAGCCATTCTTTGTTGTTATGCTCTTCTCCTTGAAGTAAACAACAGTACCCTGAGTAGGTATGGACCGAAATCGACCTCCTCTATCAACTGCAGAACCAGTAGTAGGGTCCGAAGAAGTAGTAGCAGCAGAACCAGCAGAAAGGTCCGAAGAAGTAGCAGCAGAGTCAGCAGTAGCAACAAAAATATGTTTTCGAGGTGTTGATGTCAGAAATTTAGTTGGCTCTCCCCGTGCCCTCTTTTTTGGTGGCTCAGTATGTATGATATCCTCATCCTCATCACTGAATGTCAGATAAAGGGCCTAAAATTGTGTCAATGCTTACATTTCTCACACATCTTTTTTTTACCACGAATTCTTTTTGGGGGTGTTGTATATTCCTCATCACTAGAATCTGCAGGATCAGGAAAACATTCTTTTTCATCATCGCTATCATAAAATTGTTCAATCTCTAACATATCCTCATCTTCACTTCCTGAATCATCAGAAGCAAATAATGTCTCTGTCCTTGCCTCTGTCTGTGCTAAGCCAAACGGGATTTTGATATGCAATGCAAATCACTCTGCTCAAATTGACCTCACGCTTTTTCCTGACACCCTTTTGAGGGGTTCAACCCATTGAAACTGGCCTCAAGTCTTGGGAGGGGGCACCCACTGGGACCCCGTGAACCCCCCAAAAATGGTATCAGGAAGTTTCCTGAGTTTGCAAAATCGCTGCGTTCATCTCACTTTCTTTCCTGACCATTTTCTTGGCGGTTCAGTCCGTCTGAAATTGGTTCGAAATTGGGGGTCCGGGGGCCCGCGCAAGTCCGTGAACCGACAAAGAAACTGTCAGGAAGGTCCCTGAGAATGCTGGATTACACGCAAATGCAGAAAAGACTGTTAGGAACAGGTTGCCAGATTTTTTCGAAAAGTAGCTAAATCTGGCACCCTGAGAAAGTGCGTATTATGAATGATGTGACAAGATTGTGAAATGTCTAATGTATTGGAATAGAATCATGGACCTGGCATTTCGAGATGATACCTTTAAGGGATAATTTTTTTATCTCTTTGTAGAAAATACTACCTCCTCTATCACTAACCTGGGGTAAAAATGACTTTGCACAAAAATAACTTAAAAACTAATTGGGTTAGCAACACTGAAATACCTTTTCCTATTAGGCCAGACATTCATTTGAAGGTACTGAGAACCACAAAAGTGCAGCTCAAAAATATCGTATAGAGACAGAGTGTAATAGAGGTGTGGGGTATATAATACCCCAGGTTAGTGTTTAAGGGTTAAGAAGGTTACATGTCCCTCTAGTTGATCCTTACGTGATTAGTGACAAAATATCTGATATTGGTATTCTAATTGGTGCAGATCACATTCATAAGTTTTTAAGATCTTATGAAAGATTTAATTATATCATTCTTGAAGATTCAAATCTAGGGAAGATAGTCCATGGTGAATTACTCTTCAGTTCTAAAAATATAAATTCTAAGTGCACAGTAGTGTCATTCCTTAGAGTGGATATTAACCTATATATGAATTTCATTCTGCTCAGGATTATTCTTCTAATTATACTGTAAATAAAAGTAGTCAAAATGTTACATCAATTAAATCCATATTTTATCAAAATAATAATTTTCTTTCTTTAGATAATATCCCCATTCACCTTCCTTAAACTCTATATCTCATTATACTGATTCCCTTGATTCTCACCCTATAAGTTCAACTTCTTCAAATACTATTACTATTTCTACTTACCCTTCTACAGATTTTTCTCTGTCAAGAACAATCACTTTCACTATATCTCCTTCAAGTTCAGCATCTTTAAAACCTAATCCTTCTAATTTCCCTCCTCAAATTTTAACCTTTGCTAATGATATGACTACTACTAATTTGCTAACTTTAAATTCTTCTTCCTTAGATATTGCATTACAACTTCCTTAGAAAATGTTAATAAAACTAATTACCTTCCCTTAAAGTCTTCCTCCTTAAATGTATCCCCTCTTGTTTAATCTAATCCAAATTTAATAAATGATTTTACATGTTGAAGTTCTATAGAATTTTTTTTAATCTGTACCACCCCAAATATTAATGCTATTAATGTAACTGACTGTGAAAACTGTAATACCCCTAAAATAACCTTTTCTCAAAACTTTGTAAGTCCTATCACTCCTGTAACTTCTCAAAACTTGTCCTCATCAATAAATAGAGGCATCACTTACTTAATTAATTAATGAGACTGTTCCCAGCATAACAAACTCATCTTTAAACTCTTTTACAAGTGTAAGCTCTAACCTTATTGAAGACAAAGGTGTTATAAATGAGTCTGAACCTCTTGATGCTAATTTAGAGTGTGAAAAGGATTTGGATAAATTGTGGAAGTTATCCCACATAGGTATGATTCCTGAAAAATCATTCACAGAGAGTGAAATGTTAACTTTAAACCATTTTAAAGAAAATTTGCGTTTTGAAAATGGTAGATATGTTGTCTCTCTTCCTTGGAAAAGGAATCATAAACTACTTAGAGAAAATTATGCACTCTCTAAAAGCAGGTTGTTCAGTGTACTGAAAAGCTCAGGCTTAAACCAGAGCTTATAAATTCATATTCGGAGGTTCTTAAAGAGCAATTAGACAAAGGTTTTATTGAAGAGGTAGCACCCTCTTCCCCTATTAATTCACAGTTAAAAATTCATTATTTACCCTACCATAGTGTTCTTAAGAACTCCTCCACCACTAAGTTACGTATAGTGTATGATTGCTCCTGAGCTTCTAATAGCTTTAATGATTGTTTAAATTCTGGCCCGTCTTTAATAACTGACCTAGGTAAACTACTATTAAAATTTCGTCAGTGGCAGTACATCATCTCAGCTGACATTGAAAAGGCCTTTCTTGGAATTCGTTTTGATTTAAAGGTTAGAGATAGTAGTGGATTTTTGTGTGTGAAGGATCCCTCGGATTCTAATAGCCCTATTAGAACATACAGATTTACTTCTGTTCTTTTCTGAGCAACGGTTAGCCCTTTTCTTCTTGCCGCATGTTTGACATATCATGTTGAAAAATCTAAAAGTACCTTATGATAGCATTTTAAATCAAATTTTTTGTAGAAAATGTATTTAACACATTCAATGAAGAAAGTGAGATCATAAACTTTTTAAAGGAGGTTCTGTCAGATTAATATGTTTATCAAAGATATAAAAGATGAATGAACTAATAGAGAACTCCAAATAGTATTTACTTATTTAATTATTTATATATTAACTATAAAATGGGTATCTATTTTCACATTGCTGCATGCATAATATATATATATATATATATATATATATATATATATATATATATTATATATATATATATATAATATATATATATATATATATATATATTATATATATATATATATATGAAGGGGTTGACAAATAGAAGAGTAGCACGTGCAATAGGAAAAAGGTTAAAAGGATCCGAGTTTGAGGAATTAACGAGATAGGTAATTAGTTAGGAGTGATAGTTAGCGGATAAAGGGGATTATCCTCATTAATAAGGGGATCATGCTAATTAGAGAGATCGAAAAATGGGGTTGATTTCCCCACTCCCTCGTTTTCCATTATATCCCCACAGTGGCACTGTCAAGGCAATAACAAATCTTTCCTTACTACTACTAATCATTTGTAAATATATATATATAATATATATATATATATATATATATATATATATATATATATATATATATTATATATATATATATATATATATATATATATATATATATATATATATATATATATATATATATATTTTATGTCTCCTCCGGTGGACAAAGGCCAGAGGCCTACCAAATTCCACCGGAGTTGGGAAAGGTCTATTATCATGGTCGATGGTGGCCGACGTGTCCAGACACACGGCGTTTGAAAGTGTGCAAGTCAAAGGAAGTTGGGAAAACAGATGAAGGTAGTGTGTTCCAGACTTTACCAGTAGAGTATATGTAAGACTGAGCATAGCGGTTAAGTCTGGGGTCGGAGAGTTGGACAGAGAAAGGATGAGAATGTGTAGAAAGGCGTGTCGCACGAGCTCTTCTCAATGGAGGAGGTATGCAACGAGAGAGTTCAGAAGAGCAGTGTCCGTTGTAATAGCGATAGTAAAGAGAGAGTGACGCAACAATTCGACGGGCAGAAAGAGATTGAAGAGAGTTAGTAAGAGTAGGAGAGTTGATGAGACGAAATGCCCTTGACTCCACCTTCTCTAAGAGAGCTGTATGTGTGGAACCACCCCAGATGTGCGAAGCATACTCCATACAGGGACGAACAACACCCCTATACAGAGCAAGCAACTGGGGTGGCGTGAAGTAATTCTGAAGGCGC
Organism: Armadillidium nasatum; assembly: GCA_009176605.1. NCBI lineage: Eukaryota > Metazoa > Arthropoda > Malacostraca > Isopoda > Armadillidiidae > Armadillidium > Armadillidium nasatum. The sequence continues at coordinate 157,138 of SEYY01001062.1, forward strand.
CTCAGAACACCCAACCTCTTAGAAGCTTGTTTAGAAAGAGAAGTAATGTGATCTTTCCAAGAAAGATCACGAGAAAAAGAAACACCAAGAATATTAAGGACAGATGAAGGCTTGAGTTGTGTGTTTTGGAAGAAGATATCATAGTTGTGTGGAAGATTGTGTCGAGTGGAGAGATGGAGGAACTGAGTTTTTGAGGCATTGAAAACAACCATGTTTTCTTTGCCCCAATTTGAAATTCGGGAAAGATCAGAGGTTAGTTGCTCCAAGGCTACCCTTCTCGAGTCTATCAACTGCTGTTGGGTGGGACGTTTTTCAAAATGGAAGGAATAATGAAGGGTGGAGTCATCAGCATAGGAGTGGATAGGAGATGAGGTGATGGAGAGAAGGTCATTAATGAAGAGTAGAAAAAGTGTTGGTGATAGTACAGAACCCTGAGGAACACCACTGTTAATAGATTTAAAGGAATGAACGGTGGCCGTCTACAACAGCTGCTATAGAACGACCGGAAAGGAAATTAGCGAGAAGGATCACAGAGAGAAGGATAGATACCGAAAGAGGGAAGTTTAGAAATCAAAGCTTTGTGCCAGACTCTATCGAAGGCTTTCGATATGTCCAGCGCGACAGCAAAAGATTCACCGAAATGCCGAATAGTGGAGGACCAAGATTCAGAGAGAAGGGAAAGAAGATCACCTGTAGAGCGTTTCTTACGAAAGCCATACTGGCGATCAGAGATAAGATTAGAAGAATTGAGATGCTTCCAAATCTTCCTGTTAAGGTTGGATTCGAAAACTTTGAAGAGAACGGAGGTCAAAGAAATAGGACGGTAGTTGGGGGGTTGAGAGGGGTCCCCCTTCTTCGGCACAGGTTGAATGAGCGCACGTTTCCAGCAAGAAGGGAAGGTTGAAGTAGATAGACAAAGACGAAATAGTTTACCGAGGCAGGGTGCAAGCTCGGAAGCGCAAGTTTTGAGAACCACAGGAGGAATACCATCAGGACCGTACGCCTTCTTAGTATTAAGCTCAGAGAGAGCAGAAATGACATCTTTAGAAGAAATTCTAATTTTAGGCATAATTGAGTTAGAGGGGGTTGAAGGAGTAGGAATAGCTCCGGAATCGTCTAAGGTTGAATTAGAGGCAAAAGTTTGAGCAAAGAGTTCAGCTTTAAATGAAGGTAAAACGGCAGTAGTGCCATCGGAAGATATTAAAGGAGGGAAAGATTAAGAAGCAAAGTTAGAGTTGATATTTTTTTGCAAAATGCCAGAAAGAACGTGAAGAAGAGGAACCAGAAAGATTATTGCATTTTCTACGGAGAAAGGAGTTTTTAGTGTTACGAAGGATAGATTTTGCACGATTCCGGGATGAAATATAAGTAGCGTGAGTTTCTGGAGTTTGAAGACGACGGTAATCCCTGAAGGCAGCATCCCTGCGGCGGATAGCACGAGAACAAGCAGAGTTAAACCAAGGTTTGTTAGGTTTAGTAGAAGGGAAAAAATATGGAATGTATGCCTCCATGCCAGAGAGAATCACCTCGGTAATGCGTTCTACACACTCCGAGGGACCGCTCCCACGGAAGCAATAATTATTCCACGGGAAATCAAAGAAGTACGACCGCAAGTCCGACCAGCTTGTTTCACCGAAGTGCCACAAGCGTTTCCTTTCCGTAGAAGGGGGTCTTTCCTGCGGAAGACTTGAAGAGATAGAAGAGGATATAGAGATAAGAAGATGATCGGATGAACCCAGAGGAGGAAAGAGTTTAACAGTATAAGGAGAAGGATTAGAAGTTAGGAAAAGATCTAGAACGTTGGGTTCATCTCCAAGACGATCAGGGATACGAGTAGTTAGCTGCACCAACTGCTCAAGGTCGTTTTGGATAGCGAAAAGGAAGGCACGTTCACCAGCTGTATCATGAGAACTAGAAGAAAGCCATTGGCGGTGGTGAACATTGAAATCACCTAATATGATGATTTCAGAGAAAGGAGAAGAAGAGAGAATGTGCTCTATTTTGGAGTTTAAATAGTCGAAGAATTTATCATAGTCAGTAGAATTAGGAGATAAATAAACTGAACAAATGAATTTAGTCGTAGAATGGCAAGAGAGCCTAAGCCATAAGGTTGGAAAATTCGGAAGACTCCAAATTAGAGACACGAGAACAAACGACATCGTTGCGCACATATGCACAACAACCGCCTTTGGCTGAAAATTGAGGATAGAGACAGTATTAGGAAACAGAATAGGGTTTGCTATCAGAACGCTCAAACATCTGAGTTTCGGTCAAGAATAAGAGGTGAGGTCTATATATATATATATATATATATATATATATATATATATATATATATATATATATATATATATATATATATATATATATATATATATATATATATATATATATATTTATGGAAAGAATGTAACACCGTCGGAAGCGATGAAAGTACTCCCAACTGGAATTAACTCGCGGGTGATAGGGTAGGCTAGGCGATTTTATTTCACCCCGTTTCCCTTTGGTTCGTCCCTTTTCGCGTTTCATTTTCTCAGAGGGTTTCTAATGTACACTTGACTCACATTGGAGTGGCCATGCTACCATAACTTTCCCCTTCCTTCACATGTAACCTACAAATCACAAGCACTTGACATTAAATATTAAATATTAAATATTAAAATATTAAAATAATTCAAAATAGTGAAACACAAAGCTGCCTCGGAGAAGCTCGGAGGATCGGTTTCCAAATATAGCCCCTTATCTACTCCTTCCCCATCACCACTTGGGAGTTGTTGGCCTCCGATGATTCTTCGACTATCTTAACTTCAAAATAGAATATCTTTCTTCTTCTTCTCCTTTTTCTGAAATCATCATTTTAGGTGATTTCAATGTTCACTTACCCTAATGGTAATAGGGTAATAATAGCTCTTATGATCATGCTGGTGAACTTACTTACCACTTTTCTATTCATAACAATCCTGAGTGGTTGGTACATATCCCTACTCTTATCCTTGACCGCCTTGAAAATGATCCCAACATACATGCTATTTTCCTAGCTTCTTATCCTTCTCCTTACACTATATTAAACTCTTTCCTCCACTGGGTTCATATCTCAGTATATTTTTCTGTTCCTCCGAGTCTTCCGCAAGAATGTCCCCCGCCTTCAGCGAGGAGACGTTTCTGACATTTCGGTGCCACTAACTGGTTTGACTTGCGATTGTACTTTTCTAATTTCTCATGAAACGATTACGGTTTCCTTGGGAAGGGTCTCTCGGAATGTGCAGAGCGCATAACAGAGGTGATTGATTCTCTCTGACATGAAGACGTACATTCCATATTCTTTCTCTTCTACTAAACCTAACAAACTTTTCTTTAACTCTGCTTGTTCTCATGCTGTCAGCAGCAGGGTTACTGCTTGTAGCGAAATTAAGTTAACCTGGGGAAAAACCCAAAGAAACTAGCAACAAAATATGTAAGATTTTTAATTAATGAAATTCCTAAAAATATAGAGTCTTTCTTCCTTTGAGGCTAGGACTCTGAACTGTAGGAAAAACTTCTAGAAGACAGTGCAGTTTTCCCACCAGTCAAAACTAAATATGAAAAATAAATATTTTTCGGCCAATATTATAAATTTAAATATACGACTACAGCACGAATGAAGTTAATATGACAAAGCTAAAATTATTAGATTAGGTTTTACAAGTTTTGACCTTTATTACTAATTCAGACTTAAGGTGCCAGGAATATAATATTAAAATTATAATTATAACTTTGCTTAGCGCGCAAGCGCCGATTGCACGAAAAAATATCATTAAGTCAAAACTAATGCCTTTTTTATTCTATCAGATGTTTGTAGGTGAGCCAGATATCATTGTTGATGTGAGCTGAGACAGCTGTCTTTATAACCTTTCATTAGCCCGCAGAAGGATGGCTACCGAATTCTTCTTAAAATTCCATTAGCATCATGGAACTATATATATATATATATATATATATATATATATATATATATATATATATATATATATATATATATATATATATATATATATATATATATATATATATATATATATATATATATATATATATATATATATATATATATATATATATATATATATATATATATATATATATATATATATATATATATATATATATATAAATTATAAATTTAAACCATAGTGAGATAAATTGAGTTTTTAAGGAACAACGTGTAACTTAATGTTATAAGTGAAAACTTAATTTATATCATGGCAGCTATTAAAATTAATTAATAAAATATCCCAAAACAAGTGGCTTATTTATTTACAAAGGACCGGTCCTAAGAAGCTTCAGAAATTATTAACTATAAACAAGGTGAGGAATTTTCTGTATTCTTTATAGACCTAAGGTCCTAACTTGATTCTTAAGCTCACTGGGTTTACTTATAAATTAAAGATTAATTAATTATTACTTTTTTTTATACGATACTTCAGTCTTCTTGATTGTTTTACTTTTATAATATAGTGGACCATTTCCTCTATAAGTAATCTTAATCAGAATCTTAAATTTCCCTGACTTAGGTCCTTGCTAGAGTTGGGTGACTGAGGTAGTAGATATTCATTGCATAATAATATTTTTTCGTAGAACTATTAAAAAATTCTTCAAAGATTAAATATAATATTTACAGTTTAGTTTTAATTATTTACTCGTTCTCAAAGAACTTCACTGAACCTTGTTCTTTAAGGTTATTGATTATAACAAGAGCAAACTATTGGAACTAATTTCCATATCTGAGCTGCTCGATGCTTTTTGAAGAAGTGTTAATTTTTGAACTGACATTTGGAACTAGATTTTTAGAACGTAATTTTTTTTTTTGTTTTGTTGACTTTTGAACTCAAGTTACAACTTATATTTGGGAATTGTCTACTTGGTTCGTTTTCGCACACCTGTACGCTAAATATAAATATTTCCCAGCACCAATATTTACAAATATTTTCTCTTTCATAAAATAAAATGGAAAGTTTCCTAACACTGGAGGACAAGAATTAAATTTTCTTAAAAAGAAAATTTTAAAAATATAATGAAATTTTCCGGTGAGGAAAATTTCCAAAAATAAATAAATTTGAATGCTTAAATTAAGCCAGATCACTTTTGTACAGTTGTTTAGTTTTTTCAGTGCTGACGATGGCAGCTTTTCTAACATTCTTTTTCTTTGAATCTGCTTTGAGATTTAATTCTTGACTATCTAATTTTTCTAGGGAATCTGAATCAATTTGTGGAGTAGTTTCTGCAACACTAAGTAAGGGGATTAATGATGATACATGTCTTTTTACTAGTTCTTTTGTCTTACCTTTTAAAATTTTAGCTCCTGTTACTTCATCTTTTATGTTGGTCTGTACTTCTTTTACTATTCCCATTGGGTACTCTGAAGATTTCAAAAACTTTTCTTTAAGAAGCACCAAATCACCTACTTTCAATTTATTATGTAATTTAGGTTTGTATCTTCCGCTTTTGTTAGTAGCTTGAACAATTAATGTCGCTAAAAACTCTTCATTATAAATCTTAATTAAATTCTCCCTAATTTTTCTAAGTTTAGAAAAATTTTCTTTTACCTGTGTAACCGGATCCTCTTCCCAACTTTCATCTGGAATTGATTGAAGATCCGGTATTACATTTACTGATGGAAGAACATAACCTTTCAACAGTTGTTCTGGTGTGATCGGATCAGGAATATCAGGATCATCATTTGTTAGAGCATCCTTAAAGGCTATAGGTCTTTTGTTAATAATGCTATTAATATGAGAAATGGTAAATTCAAAATCATCATAATTTAAAATATTATTTCCTATAGAACCATATATAACTCTTTTTGAAATTTTTACACAACTTTCTACTAATGATCCTAACGAACTATTACCTTTAAAATATTGTTCAAATACAGGAGACTTTATATTTTGTTCAGAAAAATAATTCTGAGTTTCTGCATCTTTAAGAAAATCTGTTATAATATTTGAGGCCCTAACGATTTGACTTCCTAAGTCTGAACCTACATATTCTGGGATTCCATATTCAAATATATGCATTTGAAGAGCTCTTAAAAAGTTATTTACAGTTAAATCTCTACAAATCTTCAAATTTATAGCTCTGCTCCAAAGGCAAGTTATGCATAAAATATAAACTTTAGTTCTTTTGTTATCAGTCTTAATATTGTAAGCTCCAAAGTAATCCAGGAAAATATATCTGAACGGTATAGAGGGAGGGTTTATACGGAAATCTCTATAAGGACTTTGATTTAATTTAATTACTTGGGAATTCAGTCTCTTACAAATTACACATTCTCTTTTTATTTTCTTAACTAAAGGAAATAGTTGTGGAACCCAAAATTTTTTACGTAATTCTGACATTAACGTATAATAACTAGCATGTGCTAGCTTTTTATGCAAGTCCATTATTATTAATTTAGTGAGGGTACTCTTTTTTGAGAGCAAAATAGGAAAATAGTTCCTATTTTTGTCCTTACCTCTACTGCATTTGCTTTTAACTCTCAGTATATGGTCTTCATCTGGAAAAATGTTTAATTGAGCAATTATATTAGGCATTATGGCATACTGTTTTTCTTTGGATGAAAAGTACTTTAAACATTCTGAAAAATGAATAGCTTGATCTTTCTTGATTACATTATTACAAGCTTTTACAAAGAAATTTTCATCAGTATCACATTCATCATTTTTACAATGACCTACTTTAGATTTTAAAATATTTATAAACTTTAAAATATATTTGTGGACATTTACCAATTTTTGAAAGCTTGAAAACCTTTCAAGAGGAACTAAATGTTCCGGCGATTCATTTCCATCCTCCACTACAGTAACTAACTGTGAAGTATTTATTGAAGGAGAATTCAAATTTGGATTTGGAATCACAATTCTTGGAAGATCTTGACCCAAACTCATCGATTCTTTCCTAGATAAAAATTCAGGTCCTGAAAAGTAATTGGTTTTACATAGCTGTTTGTAACTACAAGGTCTAGTTACAGCATCACTCGGGTTATCAAAACCCGAAATGAATGTAAATGTTATTGGAAAAGTCTCACAAATTTTATTTAAATGGTTAAGTCTATTTGCTATAAAAACAGTTCTTTTCTGCTGTGTTTTTCCTAATTTATTAATATGTGCATTTATCCAGTTTAAAGAAACCATACTATCAGTATAAAGAAGTAACTCGCAAATATCTATAGGATACACAGAACTTGGACCTCTTAAGTCATTATAAATATCTATTAAACATTCTGCTCCAAACACAATAGCTTGAAACTCCAAACTTGGAATTCCTTTACCTTCTAACTGTTTATTAATGATTCTATTTTTAGCCATTAAAAAACTAACTTCATGAGTAGAAAGATCTTGAATATAAATTACTGTACCATAAATTACTTTACTACTATCAGTAAAACCTACCAATCTAAATCTTCCTTCTCTTTTCCCTATGAACCTTTTTACATGTACCTGGGGAGAAGAATTTACCTGTCTGGAAATATTTCGCCACTCACGTACTTGTTCTGGCGATAACTTGGAGTCCCATCCAATGTCTTTCTTTATTTGAAGTTCATGAAGGTAAAGTCTAGCTCTGTTTAATAATGGGGCATTAAAATTAAATATATCAAAATTTTTAGCAATTGCCTGAAGAATTAGTCTTTTAGTATTCGCTTCAGGATCTAAAAACAATTTCTTTGTTGCTAAAGTATCGTGAATCCTATTCCACTCAATACCGAAAAATTTTACCTTTTCCGAAGTTTTCTCATCTGATTCATCGTCTATTTTCATTTGGAGTTCTTCTTGATTAGTTAGAAATTTCTGTAATTTAAACTGATATGGATTAAAAATATCATTTAGAATTTCAAATACCTTTTTCAACTGATCAATGTCATTGCAAGAATAGGCACAATTATCCATATAACTTAAGGAATAAATCAATTTTTTTATTTCTTTTAAATTGAATTCATCGTTTTCTGAATCTAAGATTAATATTTTATACAGCGCAAGCATTAAAATACTAGGAGAGCAAGTTATTCCGAAAGGCAAACGCTTTAATTTAAAAGCTTCTATTGCAAAATTTCCTTTTGAGACATTCTTAAACCACAAGAAAATCTATTTTGATCAACTTCATTAAATGAAATTTGCAAGAATGCACTAACAAGGTCGAAGCATAAAATATGTTGATCGAAACGTAGGGAAAGTACCGAAGAAGCAAGTTTTTTATTCAGGTTTGGACCAGGACAAATGACCTGATTACGACTTAATGTCATTTGCTTAGAGGGATATTTTTCGCATAAAATCTTTTGCTGTCCCCCTGTACATCGAAAGCCTTCAATAGAGTCTGGCACAAAGTTTGATTTCTAAACTTCCCTCTTTCGGTATCTATCCTTCTCTACGTGATCTCTCTAATTTCCTTTCCAGTCGTTCTATAGCTGCTGTTCTAGACGTCCACCTTTCTTCCTTTAAATATATCAATAGTGGTGTTCCTCAGGGTTCTGTACTATCCCAAATGCTTTTTCTACTTTTCATTAATGTTTTTGAATCAGCACTAACAAGGTCGAAGCATAAAAATAAATGGATAAAGATTGATCGAAACGTAGGGAAAGTACAGAAGTAGCAAGTTTTTGATTCAGGTTTGGACCAGGATAAAGCTTGATTATGACTTACTGTCATTTGCTTAGATCGGGGTCGGCCATTTCGATTTGCCATGTTAACTCTGGTGGAATTTGGTAGGCCTCTGGCCTTTGCCCTTGGAGGGATATAAAAATTTAAAATAATAAACCACCCTACATTTGGTGGTCTCTCTATCTTTTCTTATTACACTCATATGTGGAATAAAACTGTGAGTGGGAAACTCATTCCTAAATTCTTCTAAATCATCAATTTTTTCAATTATCCCTAATTGCTCTTGATCTTTAAAAACTTTGTCAATCATTAAGAGTTTATCTTTATTTTTCGGAAACTGTTTAATATTTGACTTAAGAATTTGTTTAGATAAATTATAATTTTCTCCTAATAAGTGAGCAACACTACCATTCCACATAAGAGGCATTCTTAATCTACCATTATTTTCTCTTATTGTATTATCTAAAACAAACTTTACTAACCTTTCGTTTAGTTTGCCACCTTCCTCATTTACTTCTTCATCATAGTTTAATACAGAAGAACATTTACCTTCCAATATTTCATCTGTAGCCCTTTGTAGTTCCCTTTCATTTATCTTCCCCTCTTCATCTATGACCATAAAGTTAGCTTGCGTTTGGGCTTTCTTTATAATCTCATCTTCTGTAAAACTTTCTATCTTGCCTGTAAGAAAACTAGAATAATTTTTAATTTCATTATCAAAATGTTTTTCAAATTTAATATTTGGAAGAAATAGCTCACAATTTCTTAACAAGTTTTCAATGCTACCCATTAACATGACTCCTATTGGAGTATCTAAATAGCATGAAGGTGTATGTGCTCCAAACACAACCATACTTCCGGGAATGCAATAAGCTGAATCAGTACCCAAAATAAAACCTACCTTGGAAATTTGGCTGGAATTTTCTTTAAGAAATGAATCTGCCAAACTATATCCTTTTTCATTAAATTTTGCAACGACTGTTCCTAAATTTGGTAGGTCAATATTTGTTGGAACTTCCGGAACACACACAGCTTTAATTTTGTGAACTGCTTCTCCAAATCTCATTTCTAATTCTACTATTTTAGTTTCTATATTCTTTAGAACTATTAAACCCATTTATTACTAATGAAAACTCATCATTTAATACAGTATATTTACTTCCTTTTAATACTGATTGCAATACAAAATTTAATTGGCATCCAGAATCTTTCAAACCTCTCACCATTGTACCGTTTTCAAGTTTGCAAGAAAATGTAGGTAAAATGCAATCTCTGTTCAAACTGGACTGAAAAGCCTGAGTTGACCACATCACTCCGTTGTTTACTTTAACTTTATTTTTCTTGGCCTTGGTTGCATCTTGCTCATTGCTTCCTTTCTTTTGCTCATTTTCTTTTACTTGTTCTAAGCACAAAAATTCGAAATGCCATCCTTTACAATGTTTGCAAGAATATTTAAATCTAAATTTGCAATCTTTTGTGGAATGTGAAATATAACCACATTTTAAGCATCCTTTAATCTCATTTAATTTATCATGTTTTTCTTTTACAGATTTAAAATTTGGGCATGAATAAATGGAATGGTCTGCTATAAAATTTGATTTAGTACAAAGAACACAATTTTTAAACTTTCCAGATTTTTCATATACAACATTAGATGCATAATTTGTCGTACTTTCATTTATTTTTTGAGCATATTTTGAAGGATTACCTTTCGTATGCAATTTTTTCTTCTCTTCGAATCTTTTGGTAACTTCAATATATCTTTCGACAGCTGGAAAAAGATTTTCATTAATGTCTGTAAGAGATGGTTTATTTTTATTTGTTATTTGTATAAACTGATTTTGCAACGTTTCGTTCATTGCTTTCCAAAAACAAAATTGCAAAACTGTATCGATGTCAATTTCTAAATTTTTAAATGATTCATTAATGATTCTCATTTCACTGACGAAGACGTAAGGATCTTTAGAATATGACATTTTTAAATCTAGGAGTTTCTGAATAGCTTCGTACTTTTGTTGCAAAGGAGAAGCTAACGCTTGTGAAAGAAGATCTTTTGCTTCTTCGTAAGATTGTTTACTTTTTTCTAGTGAAGAAATAATTTAGCACTCTTCTGAAATTTGACCCTTTAATATTATAAACTTTTCAAAGGATGAATACTTATATTTATTCATTACGGCTTCAAAATCACTAAAGAATTTTTCTAAATTTTCGCCCTCTTCTCCGCTGTATTTGGGTAACGGAGCCGTGGGTGGTTTTAAATGATTTTGTGCACCAGAATTTTCATTGGATAGATTAGATTCCGACTTTAAACTTTCTTCTAATATAGATCTAGACTCTATGACTTTATCTTCGTAAGATTCACAGTCACTCATCTCTTTTTCAAATAAGTCTTGATTATCTTCATTTGACTCATCCCAAATTAGAGATGAAATTTTAGAATTTATATCATCTATTTTCTGAGCGATATCGAATTTAATTTTTGTAATGACTGTTGTTTCTTTAAAGTTGAAAAACTGTCTATAGAGCTTATAATATTATTATTAAGTCTAGTGATTTGCGAACGCAAATACTTCCTAGTTTCGATATCTTTGTTTAAAGTAGAAGTTTTTTTAACTATTAATATATATATATATATATATATATATATATATATATATATATATATATATATATATATATATATATATATATATATATATATATATATATATATATATATATATATATATATCCTCAATTTTCAGCCAAAGGCTGTTGCGCGTATGTGCGCAATGATGTTGCCTGTTCTCGTGTCTCTAATTTGGAATCTTCTGAATTCTTTACTTTATGGCTTAAACTTTCTTGCAACTCTACAAATAAATTCATTTGTTCTGTCTACTTATCTCCTAACTCTACAGACTATCCAAAATTCTTCGACTATCTTAACTCCAAAATAGAACACATTCTTTCTTCTTCTCCTTTCTCCAAAATCATCATTTAGGTGATTTCAATGTTCACCACCGCCAATGACTTTCATCTAGTTCTCATGATCCAGCTGGTGAAATCGCGTACCAATTTTCTATCCAGAACAACCTTGAGCAGTTGGTGCATCTCCCTACTCGTATCCTTGACCGTCTTGGTGATGAACCCAACATACTTGATCTTTTCTTTACTTCTTATCCTTCTCCTTATACTGTTAAACTCTTTCCTCCTTTGGGTTCATCCGATCATCTTCTTATCTCTGTATCTTGCCCTGTCTCTTCAAGTCTTCCTCAAGAATGGCCCCCGCTTTCTGGCATTTCGGTACCATTAACTGGTCTGATTTGCGATCGTACTTTTCTGATTTTCCATGGAATAATTACTGTTTCCGTGAGAGAGATCCCTCGGAGTGTGCAGAGCGCATAACTGAGGTGATTCTCTCTGGCATGGAGTCGTACATTCCATATTCTTTCCTTTTTACTAAACCTAACAAACCTTGGTTTAACTCTGCTTGTTTCCGTGCTATCAGCCGCAGGGATGCTGCCTTCAAGGATTACCATCGTCTTCAAACTCCAGAAACCCACGCAACTTATATTTCATCACGGAATCGTGCAAAATCTATTCTTCGAGATACCGAAAGCTCTTTTCTCGTCGCAAATGCAATAATCTTTCTGGGTCTTCTTCCTCCCGCCTTTTCTGGCATTTTGCAAAAAATGTCAATCCTAACTTTTCTTCTTCCTCTTTCCCTCCTCTAGTATCTTCTGACGGTTCAACTGCCGTTCTGCCTTCCTCTAAAGCTGAACTTTTTGCTCAAACTTTTGCCTTTAATTCAACCTTAGACAATTCCGGAGCTATCCTACTCCTTAAACCCCCACCAACATATTTATACCTAAAATTA
>SEYY01001063.1:0-2500 GCA_009176605.1 Armadillidium nasatum
CCACCTCAGTTGCTTGCTCTGTATAAGGGTGTTGTTCGCCCCTCTATGGAGTTCATCTCTCACATCTGTTGTGGTTTCACACATACAGCTATTCTTGAAAAGGTGGAGTCCAGGGCTTTTCGTCTTATCAATTCTCCTGCTCTTACTAACTCTCTCCAATATCTCTCTTCCCGTATGATTGTTGCATCACTTTCTATATCCTATCGCTATTTCAACGGACATTGCTCTTCTGATCTCTCACCTCTCATACCTCCTCCATTGATAAAGGCTCGTGCGACACGACTTTCTACACAGTCTCATCCTTTCTCTGTCCAACTCTTCAAATCTAGACTTAACTGCTATGCTCACTCTTACATGTACTCTTCTGGTAAAGTCTGGAACACACTCCCCTTATCTGTTTTCCTAACTTCTTTGAAAATATATACACACACACACAACACACACACATATAATATATATATATTATATAATATATATAATAATATATTATATATATATATATAATATAATATAATATATATAATATAATATATACATAAAATATATATATAACTCAGCAAAAATAGCGCAATAACGGAACGAAAGAACAAAGGTAAATATTGAATCGACGTTAATGCTAAGTATAAATGTTATTTTAACGAAGTGGTCATACATATAGTTGGAAATGTTATGATAAGCCGTTGCAGCCCACGGGAATGTGGTAGAGTGTCTAATGTTTAGAGGGAGAAATATTGCCAGTTGATAGGAGAGTCCTGGGTGTCTCCTTACCTGTGCCCTGTGTCTCTCAGTTACTTGGGTGGGTTCTCTTAGCCCGGATGACAGCTTGACAATATCGTAAATGCTGAAGATGATGTCCTGTATGGTACCCTATGGCAGAGACTCCCATAAGCGTGCAAACGTCTGGCGTTGGTAAATTAGGCTTTGTTTCTTGTGCTCTTGCAGTCGCAGCCGCCTTTTCAGTATGTCCCAGACATGCTCAATTGGGTTCAGTTCCGCACTGTACCTGCCTGTGTAACTATCGAATCCGGGCCGTTGGGAGGTAGCAGGCAACACATCTTGCATCGTGCGGCCAGCCGTTGTCCAGCATGATTAAAAAGATATCACAGACGTGGAATTCCAAAGGTAGAGCATATGTCTTCATGCATATCCATAATGTATAAAGGGTCTGTTAGGGTCTCTACATCGAATACCTGTAACTCTTTACTTCCCTGGTACTATATTCCACCTCACACAATTACCGACCCATCACAATTGGGTGATATCTTGTGCATGGTTCATGTCGCGAATCTCTCTTTACGTCACCGGTTCACTCTAGAACTTCTGTTGGAGCTGTAAAGATTTAAGCGAGACTTGTCCGTAAAGATAACATGTGCCCAATCCTCATAACACCAATGCAGGTGTTCACGAGCAAAACGCAACCTTGATCTACGGTGGGCCTTGTTGAGAGAGGTCCTTCTAGTGGCCCTCCATGAACGATATCCATGTTCTGAGAGGAGTCGAGAAATGGTATCCGCCCACATATGGGTAGCATTCACAATAGGTTTGATGATCAAGTGGTGTTGCATTGCGAATATGGCATGTCCTCAGCAGTAGATATCTGTCTTCGACACACGTTATTGCACATAACCTCACTTGACCAGCCAGCCTGGGGTGGTAATACGTCTCTGCATATTTTTCTACTACCCTAGCAATGATAGTATTAGGCACTCGGAACCTTTGGCCCAGTCCTCGTTGACTGAACCATTTTGATAACAGTGTTGTGATTGCGAAACTGACATCTCATGTCAAACCCTCTCCATAGCACTTGCACAAGCTCTAACGGTTGAATAATTTTGAATGTCACCTTTTCCTTAATGTAACCTACCAGGACGTGTTACCTAGTGATTTACTCGGTTCGGTATCGAGACAAATGCACAAACAGCGCTGTTAACCTATAATGAGAGGGTCTGTACTGGTAAAACTTAACAACTCGGACACAAACTATGGCTTACATGGCTTCATCGACCACCGATTTTGTAGATGGTGTATTAATTCTGCTGAGTAGTTGATATATATATATATATATATATATATATATATATATATATATATATATATATATATATACATATATATATATATATATATATATATATATATATATATATATATATATATTATATATATATATATATATATATATATATATATATATATAATATATGTATAAATTCCTCCATCTCTCTACTCGACACAATCTTCCACACAACTACGATATCTTCTTCGAAAACACGCAACTCAAACCTTCATCTCTCCTTAATATTCTCGGTGTTTCTTTTTCTCGTGATCTTTCTTGGAAAGATCACATTACCTCTCTTTCTAAACAAGCTTCTAAGAGGTTGGGTGTTCTTAGGCGCCTTCAGTATTTCTTCACACCACCCCAGTTGCTTGCTCTGTATAGGGGTGTTGTTCGCCCCTGTATGGAGTATGCGTCACACATCTGGGGTGGTTCCACACACAC